>JAECUM010018196.1:0-59476 GCA_016617855.1 Megalonaias nervosa
ATATATATATAATAATAATAATAATAATAACGAGGACTTTGTATAGCGCCTAATCTTTAGAAGCTCTAAGCACTTTACAACATTTGACAACACTTAGAAAACATATATAATGATATGACTACAAAGATCAAAACAAACGCCACGAAATTAGAAAATAGAAAACATGCTGTAAATATTTAAGGTAAGGATACATTATTAGGTCCTTAAGTCTGTTCTTGCAGTTGAAACAGGTGAGTTTTAAGTGCGCTCTTGAATGAGATCACTGTGTCTCTGTTTCTAGGTTCAGTGGGGAATTCGTTCCACATTGTTGGGCCCTGGTATGCAAAAGAACGTTGTCCATATGATTTCATTTTCATAGTGGGAATAATGAGAATACGAGTGTTAGAAGAGGAGCGTAAGTATCTTGCTGGAGTGTACACATGGGTGAGGTCAGATAGGTATGTTGGACTGGAGACCGTCATTGAAATGTAGCACAGAGAACAAATTGTGTGTTTAATTCTGGATCGAATGGATAGCCAGTGTAGGATACAGAGCAGGGGAGAGGCGTGCTCTGATCGTGGTACTCTAAGGATGATCAAGAAGCTGTGTTTTGAACTTTCTGAAGTTCTGGAGTAGATATTGAGACGAACCAGAGAGAATTGAGTTACAATAGTCCAGTCTTAAAAGTACTAAGGAACACACAAGTGTTTTAGTGGCATCAACTGAAAGATACTTGCGAATGGAGCTGATGCGTCTCAGCTCACAATATGCAGCCTTGCATATGTTCATGACATGTTGGTGTAATGAGAGAGTACTGTCGAGAATGACGCCTAGGTTTCGTACTGACTGTGTGAATTTAATGTTGGTGTTGCTGATATTTATTGTCTGAGGTAAAGGATGTGAATGAGAAAGTCTTTGTGTTGTAATCAGATTGGCTTCAGTTTTATCATGATTCATCTGCAGCTTGTTACATGTCATCCATGATTTCACACCGGAAATGCACCTCTCTACGCCTTGGATGGTAGCTTCAACTTCAGTTGGGTGGCTAGATTTGTATATTTGGATGTCATCAGCAATCAATTGGTGAGACACTGGATGATGATCTATGACACTTCAGAGTGGCTGAGTGTATAGAATGAAGAGAACAGGTCCAAGAACATTCTATTTGTAGACACAATTTGTGTCCTGTTGACCAAGTAGGACTTGAACTATAGTAAGGCTGTATCGTGAATGCCAAATACATGCTGGAGACGGTGCAGTAATATACCATGGTCTATTGTGTCAAATGCTGCAGACAAATAAGGAGAGTGAGGACTGTAATCTTTCCGCTATCCAAAGCAGAGATAAGGTCATTAGGTACTTTCAAAAGAGTAGTTTCAGTATTGTGGCGTATATATATATATATATATATATATATATATATATATATATATATATATATATATATATATATATATATATATATATATATATATATATATATATATATATATCAGTCGTCCATCAGAACTGTGTCAGGATGGCCAGAAGTGCCACCACCAGCACCTTCAGCACCACCGCAGTCTCAACGTTTTGATTACGTTTCAGACAAATGAATATTTCTTCCCTTCCAGAGTATCGAAAAAATTATCCATGGAAATGGATGGATCGACCCAAAGTAATTGGTCGGGGGGGGGGAAGACATAGCGATATTAGATCCTAAGAGTGAATATTTTACTGCGACTGATGGTACAATACTTCTAAAGCCACATACAACTTTCCATAATTGCGATGATAATAGAAAGCTACAATCGACAAAAAATATATTAATTCGTTCGTCGAAGCGATTACTCCTGAACACACGCGTGTATGCAGCAAACTTCATCAGTTGTTTCAAAGTTACATATGAGAATATCCAAACGGCGATCGAAAGGAACAAATCATTGAAACGGTGCAGCATCTAAACCAGGTTATATCCGACCTAAAATATATTGATTAGTTTATTACTGAAATTGTTATTAATAATGATTTCGTCTATTATCTACCAGATAAGAAAATGACAATTAAGGAACTGTTTCTCAGACACTATGCGATCACAGAAGTAGAATTACCAAAATTCATAATACCAGGATTCAACACCGATGGTTTGACAAAAACCGTCAGTGATATCATCGATGAATATTTTCCAGCGATATTAGAGTCATGGAGAAAAATATCCCCAGCGGCAGATGCCGCCGCTTCAGGTATTCTCAAACATAACAATGATCCAGACGGTGGTGGTCGTCAAATATCACCAGGTATTGTCAATATCACGCCAACACTCGCTGTCGATCTGGTGAGTGATGCAATCGGTGGCAGTTATCAAATACATCTTGAAATATCCAGGCAGGCACAGAAATGATATATCCTATATTCACTCATTCCTGAAGCTCCGCCTGGATTTTTAATTGTGTCAGTACCTGTTAATCCGGTTTATCTGAGATGTCATAATCCGCTATTATCACGGATGCATTTCAGACTTACAGACCAGAACGGACACCTTCTTGATTTAAGAGATGACTTTCTTATAATAATTTTGTATGTACTCTCACAGAGCGTCATCGTTAGATCTTCGCGTTCGTAAGTTCGTAGACCTTCGCGTTTGTAAAACGCCGAGATCGTAGATTTTCAACGTCGAGATCGTGACTTGATTGATTTGTTTTGGTGAAATCTCCTAAAATCAAAATAAATATTATAATCATAATCAGAATCAGAATTTGCATCCGTGGATAGATTAACCGATTTAGAATTAAATGAACTCTCAAAAGCAACTCGGGAACAAATAAAACATATGGCAAAAAAGATGTTGGACCTCCACCAGATCCAGAAAGTTACTATGACGACAAGTAAACGAATAGAACTTGGTATTGTTACAGTGGCTACCTTTTGTTGGAATAACTATTATTTATATTTTCTCAAATTAAACCATTCAAATGAATATAATGGATGTAATAATTGCCGAGATAGAAAAATTAAACCATGCACAACAATTGATGGTGTGTTATTATTGTCTAAGCAAACCTCGTAGCAAGATTCTCGATGATGTAATCGATATAGTAAAAATTTCTAGATTAATGGAAAAAAATAAACATTATAATCAGAGTCTGAATAAATGTTTTAATCAGAATCAGAATCAGATTAAAAATAAATATTATAATCAGAATAAATATTATAATAAGAATAAAAATAAATATTATAATCAGAATAAAAATAAATATTTTATTCTGAATAAATATTATAATCTGATTCTGCAAAATAATATAATCTGACTCTGAATAAATATTATAATCAGATTCTGCATAAATGTTATAATCTGAATAAATATTATAATCTGATTCTGAATAAATATTATAATCTGATTCTGCATAGAATATAATCTGAATTTGAATAAATATTATAATCAGATTCTACATAAACATTATAATCTGAATAAATATTATAATCTGATTCTGAATAAATATTATAATCAGATTCTGCATAAATATTATAATCTGATTCTGAAAAAATATTATAATCTGATTCTGAATAAATATTATAATCAGATTCTGCATAAATACTATAATCTGATTATTAATAAATATTACAATCTGATTCTGAATAAATATTATAATCTTATTCTGCATAAATATTATAATCTGATTATTAATAAATATTATAATCTGATTATGAATAAATATTATAATCAGAATTATAAGTAAATATTATAACCTGAATAAATATTATAATCTGCTTCTGAATAAATATTATAATGAGAATAAATATTATAATCAGAATAAAATAAATATTATAATCTGATTAAAAATATTATAATCAGAATAAAATAAATATAATAATTTGAATAAATATTATAATCTGAATAACAATAAACATTATACTCAGAATAAAAATAAATATTATAATCAGAATGAAAATAAATATTATAATCAGAATAAATATTATGATCAGAATTAAAATAATATTATAATCTGAATAAATATTTATAATCAGAATAAAAATAACTATTATAATCTGAATAAATATTATAATCAGAATGAAAATAAATATTTATAATCCGAATCCGAATCAGAATAAAAAATAAAATATAAGTATTAAAATCAGAATCAAAATTGCAATCAGAATCAGAATTTAAAAGAATATTATAATCAGAATCTCAATCCGAATAAAAATAAATATTAAAATCAGAATCAGAATCAGAATCAGAATAAAAATAAATAATATAATCAGAATCTGAATCAGAATAAAAATAAATATTATAATCAGAATTAGATTGGAAACGTAATAATCAGGTGGGGGGCAATAGTAAAAAACGCGAATGATTACAATCCGATACACCTTTCACTTTCATAACTTTCACTTTCACAATCCCCCTTGAAATAATTAGGGATTTTACAATCGTTCATAAATTTTTCAACTGTCATACACGTGAACTCATAATCTTTGTTTGTTTCTTATTCGCGTGATAACTCTGATCTAACTTTGTCAATCGCCTGTGCGAGTGAAACGAACTGAAGGATGTTTATATCATCATCGACATAAACTAGCGATTGCTTCATTGTCTGTTGGAGTAATTTAATAAACCTGTATTCGGCTGTTAGTGTGTACCTTCTGTCAGATTTTCGTTCTTGTAATATTTCAAAATGGTTTGTGATTTGTTTCAGGATCAAGTTGATCAGAAATTCTATATCATCGTCATGTAATTTTGTGATCGCAGAAATAATTGCATTAACATTGTCCGAATTCAGTATATAAAACATATCTGTTTAAAATAAAAAAAAATATTTGCATTCTTAATTTTTGTCGGAATGCATGGACAGCACAATATACTTACTTAATTCTAACACATTCCTTAATTGTTGTTGTCGGAATGTGTGCACGGCGCAATGCACATACTTAATTCTAAAACATTCCTTAATTGTTTTTGACGAAATGTGTGGACGGCTCAATACACGTAGCATATTTACAGCATCAAGTGTATTTACAGCATCAAGCATCAAGTGTATTTACAGTACCAGCTAAGCTATTTACATCACTACCATGAGGTGGGGATTTCTCTTTTTATCCACCTCTTCGCGGAAGTCTCAGCGTTTGTACCAAGTAATTTCTATATTTGACAGAACTTTTATATTTTGTGCACACCTCCCCCCCAATCAAACCCCGGAGAGTGCATAATCAGCACCCAACACGTTGTTCAACATGGTGGGGAGGTGTACACATTTATTATTTTAGTTATCTGTTGAATTTCTCCTTAGGCTGGAGCCCCAATTATTATAAATACAATTTGCAAACCGTCGGCTAATTTGTCAGTCAAGGCATTGCGAAAAACTAATTTCCATATGTCTTATCTACTATTATATGTTTCATAAATTATATAAAGTCACCAATACTTGGAAATCCAGAAATAACTCACCCGGATTACATCCAGGAGGCGTGGCTTGTATGTTTTCCTCTTTTTTCTTAACTATTATCTCTGACAAAGTCGGGAAGGATCAAGAAACCTGACTAAGTCAGAAAAACAAGGATAATGTTTTGTAAAAACACAAAAAACAACACAAAAAATTAATTCCATTTATAAGCGTAAGTCGTTATAAAATACAAACGAGGTTACTCTTTAATCTCTCCACTGGAGGAAGCGTTAATTGACAGTTATTTCCCTTCATTGAATTTTAAGAGTGTTACCCATACCAAAACTCAAGAGTATATTTCTGTTCTCTTTCATCGTAAAAGTCAAGAGTGGCGGAGTCTGCCGCTAGATATTTAAATAGTATGCTTTGTTTATATTTCTTTGAAAATGCTGATCTGGCTATTTTATCTGCAACACGTTATGCTGAAGCTGGGAAAATACAAAAATATTTAGCAGCTGCATGTATCGATTGAAATTCTATTTCTTCCCATGTCTCTGTATTTACAGATATAACTGGTTTTGCAGATTTATTATATTTGCCGATACCTCCAAATTTACAACTCTGACTCTGTGTGATAGCCTGCAAATTATTCAAAAATAATTATCGAGTTTTTGCCGTTAATGTGATGAATCACAAGTCCATCTTGGATCAGTCCGTGAAAGCATTCATAAATAAATTTATGACAGAGATACCTTTTCCCAACAGTAAATCTGAGATAACCAGCATTATCAACCGAACCGACTGTTTTTTTAGTCGAAACTTCCTAATCACACCAGCACGCGATGCCTCATAATTCTTGATGATGGGATGTTTTACAAATTCTCCTTGCTCCATTTATATAGTAAATATTATTTGTCTAAGTTATTATTTTATTGCTAGAAAAAAATACGTTAGCGTGAAATCTAGCGAGATAATCTTCAGCGTTTTTTTATCGGAGATTCATTACCATCATTTTGTATTATAATACCGTTTCAAAGCTCTTTTTTCCGCCGCATTCTACGTGAAACTGCGTTTCACCCCTGACTCCAACGTTACACTTTAAACACGGTTTTGGTCCTAGACTTCCTCGTCGCACTCAATGCATGTGGTATCCGGAGAATTCATTTGCACAAGCCCGTTTACAAGGTTTTGCAGATCCAATCATCAACCACTTACAACTATTCTTTGCTTGAATCATTATATAATTGTTTTGAAGTTTAATTTAAATATATATTTGCCTTAATAATAGCATGGAGAAATTTACGGGATTATCTGCGATTAAACCCTCTAAAGATAGATTCGATCTTTACAGAATAACCCCTGACTTGCCGAGGCGAGCTCTGGTTGATATTGATTCTGATTCGACGAATCAGACTTTAATCAGTCGTATCCTTGAAGCCAAGAGAGAGTTTCTCAACTTTGGAGCAGGTTATGTGTGGTCAACATTCTGAATTAGGCAAGACTTTGATGCTACAGTGAATGACCAACGAGCGAGGACAATCATTAATTATCTCAACGTTGAACAAAGATACCTGTTTAGAATAAAATTTATTGTTGCGGTAGACGACACCTGGATTACTCGTTCGTGAATCACATCACGCTGGAGATTTTGTAACGTTAAGTAAAAATTCTAAATCAGGAATACTGACTGGTATTGATAAACCATGTTATGAACAAGCATATTCTGTGACTGCAGTTGTTTATGCGATATATCCGCTGAATGATAAGCTTAGCGTTGATGATCTCCGCCTGATGAAACTTTCGACGCTGAATTGTGTAGCCGAAAGAGATATAAAACATTTCACAAGCGCGATACGTGGAAATGGTTTAACGGATTTACGACGTAAACAAATAAATGAGTGGGTTAAGCACGTTAGAAAAAATGGCTTTACGACCAGAAACGTTGCTGAGCTGGAAAAGAAATTAAAACTCCCAATAAATATAAAAACGCTAACAGGCGAAATTTTACACGAAGCAAAATATAAATCAAAACGAACCCCGATAGAGATCGTTGATCTTAACGCGCACGCGTGCACGTCGAACGTAACATTATTTCCACGAAATAGAACTGTTAAATTTTATAACGGTGATATGTTCGATTTTATTTACAAAAATTATTAAAAGCGATCCTGTATCCTTTTGATTATTTTAATTCAGAATCAGTGAATTATGATCAGTTTGTACGGCCTAATGGAGATATTTATCAATCATAGTCCCTCCACTCGGAAATGAAAAATATGTCGCTGAGATACACAAAAGTGACATTACTGCCGAAAAATTATTAAGTAATTGTTTTACCTTTCTGTCGGTTGCTGCTCATTTTGCTCAGGAGAAAATTTCATGGAAACCGACAAGATCGGAATTTATTGAAGATATTCAAAAACGTTGTGTTGAATACAGACGGCGGATCGTGGAATACTAAATTATAAGGATGTTATCTCAGTTGATATAGTTGCATGTTATCCCGGAAGTTTTCTTGGAATGAGAGCTTATTCTGAATATTTCAAAAGATTTGGAGATCCTACACACAAAATGATAAATGGATTCGCGTGTATTGAATCATTTGAGTCTGAATAGCCGGAACGACTTCATCCAGTTGTTGATGCTTGGTTTGGATATCATTTTAATAATCGTGGTTGGGCTCCAATTGTTTTGTTGAAATATATACTTGATGTGGGTGGTTTAATATCGTTAACCGTAAATGAAGTAATAATATCCTATCGCGCACAAAGGACGGTTTGGTCACCAAATCCTGATAATGAAGATGTTAGCGAGGTTGCAATAGCAAAGGATTTAGGTAGAAAAATTTTACACGCATCTTCGATTATCAATCTCGCACAATGCCGTTTATAATCATATGATTATAAACGGCATTGTACGAGATTGATAATCGAAGATGCTGAGCTCGATTTTATAATTGCTGATACAACGGAGGAAAATATATTTATAAGTCGGAATAATGCTTCCTTATCAGATGGAACAAAACTAGGAACAACTCATTTAAGATCTTCGATGCTCGCGTATGTTTCAATAAATTTATTATCGACGATAAATAGATTTCCTGATACCGCAGTTAGAGTTGCAACAGATTCACCTTATATCAACGAAGAAAATATAAAAGTTTGTTAGATAATTATAATGTAGAAATTTATAACGCTCCATGGGGCGAGTGGAGAGTTAAAACTGAAAAGAGACTTAGTTATTCTGAATCTGCTGATTACGGGTCAAAACTTTCATCGGCTCCATCTGTGTATGATCCTGTGGCCAGACATAAAACCGTTTATTGTAACTGGTGCGGTTGTTCTGGTAAAACAACGCATGCAATTGAATTATTTCGGAATCTTTACATAATTGTACTATCTCCGACTCACCGACTCGCCAGAGAGATGAAAAAAGAGGGGTTAAGTCTTATACTTATCACAGTTTCTTTCGATGGAAGGAGGATGCGTGGACACCTGAACGAATGGGAGGGAAATATATCCCTAAGATCATTATTTGGGATGAAATATGCACGATATCCTTGGAGGTATTAAAAATGTTTCTTGACTGGTTATTGACTCGAAATACTGCTGTTATCATGGTCAAACTCCACCTTTTGTTGGATCAACTCCGCATGAATGGCTAAAATCGTTTGTAGATTATTATGAGAAAATACCTGATGATCACCGTACGCTTGATTCAAAGCTGAAAGAGTTTAAAACGTTAATCAGACTACAACCAGATAAAATGCAATGTGAAATAATGCGTGAAGTAATTCCAGAAACTCCCATGAATGAGTTTTGGAATATGTGGAGACCAACTGATTTGATAGTTGTAAGTTGAAAGATAGTTCGTGATACACTTCAACAGCAATTATTTCTGTTGCATAAAGAAAAGTTTTCAGATTTACGTGTTCCATTGTGTTATCGACCAGCATCTGACACAAAATATTGATGCTGAGATTCTTGGAATTAATGAGAAACAAAACTTGTATTAAATGATATTGTTGTTTTTCCTTCGAGTGCTGTTGAGATGGATAAATCTGCATGGACTTTAGGATATGCTATAACGATTCATTCTTCACAAGGATTAACTACTTCCGATACAAATATCTGGATTGGCGATGACCGGATTGAATGGTCAAATTTAATTTATCTAGCAGTGTTGAGAGTCAGAAGAATGTCTCAGCTACGGAGGGTTATCATAGACTGCGCAATGAATAATAATCAAACTCAGGAAACCATTGCTATCAATTGCGATGACATAGTAAGGAAAAACTTAGCTAATTATCAGCAGTATGACAAAACAATAAACGTGACTTCGATCTTGATATTGAATTTATCATGACACTGAAACAGCAACAAAATAATCACTGAGCTTGCTGTAACACAGTAATGTTGTAGCAGTATTCTACTAATGACCAACGACAGTTTACCGTGGATAGAATTAATAACAGTCTCGGCCACTCACGCGAAAATGTGATGTTGGTCTGTCTTGAGTGTAATCGACGTCGAGGATCCAGTGCCTTATTACTAGCCAATAATCCTTCACGAAAGTGAAGGCGGTGGTAATTGTTTATCTTCAGGAATTACTTGTAATTTTTCATGTGCAAATCCACGTTGAGGAGCAGTTGAATCTAGTCTGCACGTCTACCCGTGGATCTTACCACGCTGGAAATTTTATGTGTGGTCACACTCCAAATAGGATCAGTAGCTCTTTTTTTTACCACCTTCAAGTTCACCAGATTCATATAAATATCTGACAGTCACATTACCTAGTACTGGTTGTTTTGAGAAAGAGCCATGTCGTTGTACTGGTATGTGTTTTTTTGTGATCGGATTGATTGGCGTCATAGAAATTCCACGAGTAATTTCATTATTCCAATAGTAATTTCATTATTAACGCAGCTATCACACTTGATAGTGTTGCAACCCGTTCACGAGATTTCTTATCCGCCTGAACTTTATTCATGAATATTTCCTGCGTATACTGATATCCAAACAATCGCTCAGCAAGTGTTCGATTAAATCGCTCAGCAATTGCTGATCGCGATTAATTTCGGTGTGCCCTCATCTGATTTTGACGTTATGTTGTTTCATCAGAGATGTTACTGCACCAAGTGGTTCTGCTTCTTTACATCTACTGGCAACGTCAACGACAGTCAACGCGTATTTTTATGTACGCGATTGACGTCTACCAGTTTTAATAGTATCACGCAGCAAAAGCAAAATATCTGCCTGATGAACTTCATTGGGAATGCTGACATCAAAAGGTGTGCACTGAATTTTTCAGGTGGTGGTAGATAAATTTGCCATATTGCCTGTCGTGCTAACCAATCTGCAGCAACTAACCCTCCAATATCATCTTGGGCTATAATAAATCGATTACATTATGGTAGTTATCTATGATTAATTACCAGCCCCTAACACTAGTTTACCTTTCATCGCAGATCTTACCAGCCAATTAGCAAGCGATTCTCTGAGAGATTTTTTTTTTACAGACTTTAAAGTGCAAGTCAACTTTACGTCTGCCATATGTCGCTATTGTAAATCTGGATTTTTATACGCAACATCATGAACGTGGCACGCTTGATCACTCGCATTTATTGGATACTCTTCAGGTCTTGGTTGATCTTTCACGTCAAGTCGGATATCAAGCCTGGTTCCAGGACCACAATAATTATATCTAGGAAGATGCTTCTCGCCAGAATACTTAGCCTACGGAGATCCTGGTAATTTTCCCAGTGAAGCATCAATATCTCCGCCTGTTTCATGAGATAAATCTGTATTTGTTTGTATCACATTTCACACACGTGCCTGTAAGTGCACACTTTTTATTCCTCGTCGTTATTGTTTTTAATCCACTGGTGGGCGTGGGTGCTCTGCATCGAACACAATATAAATTCATATTGTTTATTATATTTCTACAACATGAATGCCATTGATTTCGCAGCGACACGAAAGCAAATTGCACCATCTGTAGATGATCAGCGATGCTAGGACGTGCTTAAGGATTTTAATGAAAATGCAAAATTGTTGGAAGAGGACGGTAATGATATTATTGATTTTATCACCGATATTGTTGATGCTCCATCTGTGGATGATCTCGATGGATGTATTAATAATCTCGTAGTATACGATGATGTGATGCTAGGCAAACAATCAATCCAGCTCGGATATTTTCCCGAGGCAGACACAAAAACATCGATATTATATATGTTACTCAGCGATATACACAAATACCTAAAGTGATCAGGGATAACTTCAATCTTCTGGTTGTTTTTGATGGTGTTAATACCCACACACGAAGAAACATCCATCAGACTTGGTGTTCAGGGGACATGGATATGATTAAATTCAGAAACTTCTTCTCAAAAGCAAAAGCGATCACTCATGGATTCATCATGATCCTCATGATCCTCGGTCGCGATATTGAGTGGGTGTCGAGAAAATTTTGGTTGAGAGAGACAGCAAATGAACCGTCCATGTGCTTAATTGAGCATGAACTTATTGGGAAAGAGAATTAACCGTCGCTGTGGAGAGCTCACTTCGTGTGGGTAGCCAGCTCTTATACATGGTAGTGACGCAGTTTGAGACTTCGTTGAAGTGAGCTTATGACGATGAAGTTTAACCTCATGGAGATTAACTCAGGCAATATTCTAAGTACTCAGTGCAGGTACTCGTTCGATCAGAGGAGTGATACAGAGCAATGATACATCAAGATTTAACACAAACCACACGAAATTCAAAACAAAATAATATTACATTTCCCGCTACGTTCGATTGTATAATCCCTAAACACGTGCTCTTGGCCGCCATGACATTCATATAAAAATAATAGGTTATATTTATGTCACTTATGGGTAGCATAAGTGAAAGACACTTTCTTTAAATGTAAAATCTCAAAATCTCTTTAATAAGAGTCATGTATGGATGGACTTAAATGTATTTTTCTAAAGAGGACTAACATATTCTATTATAAAACATATTCTATTATAAAATGTTTTTAGATTAGACTATTTAACATATTGTTTCAGCAATAGAACAGCTAATCTCCGAAACATGTTTTGCAACAAATGAAGTATTAAGTTTTTGTGCCTTGTTCTCTAAGACTTCACTGCTGTTTTGACAGAAATACAATCAAGTGGTTAACCGTGTCGAGTTGAATGACTATATCATTAATAGTGCTTCATTGCGTCAATGGCAAAAGGTAACATTAATGCCACTGAGTTTTCATGATGTTTTAATATTCACTAAAGGCGTTTTATATTTCTGCTTCCCCTAGAACTGAAGCAAAACTATAATTTTTATTTGATATGTCCAAGAGTTATCTTTCCTTCCTCTGCCGTTATGATAAGAAAAGAACAGAATATTAATATTTTAACTGTAAGCCATTTAATTCAAATTCCATCAAAATTTGAATTTGGAGAAAATTTGTGGGCCACAATAATATTTAAAACAAACCTATTGGACTTATAGGTTTGTTTTAAATATTATTGTGGCCCACAAATTACCCGCACTATTATTACAATCAAATAACATAACCGCAGTGCACTAAGCTTGCTGTGCGGTTCTGTCTATTCAACCGGTTGATATGACACAACTTTTAAACAGTCACAGGGACACAACCATTTCCAGCCTTTATGCTTAGTGAGAACTAGTGAGGGGAAGGGTGTGTGTCTTTGTGTATGTTGTGTGTGTGTGTGTGTGTGTGTGTGTGTGTGTGTGTGTGTGTGAAGGGGGTCTGTCAGACAGTTCTTCTTGTATCAATCAAACAAACTACACAATCTATTCATGACCCCAAATGGGAAGGAACTCAATGCAAGATCATTTTGGTTTTTTTAATGCACCCATCAGAAATGGAGATTTCAGTCTGTTTTCTGACTGAAATTGCTGTTCAACGGGCATCTTGTCTAGTCCTAAAAAATGTTTGTCGCTGACCCAAGTTTCGGAAGTAGAATTACCCTCTACGTGTAACAATACACTCTGTTCCATGGCCGAATTATTTACTATCGGTAATAGCACCGGCTCAATACCAACTAAAGCTGCTCACATTTAAATGTAAATTAGAACAAAGAAATAGATCATCTTTTAGGCAATGTCCCGAGGCCCGAAGCAATTTCCAACGACACTTTTAGCTTCATTGAGGATGTGTTTTCCTTCCAGTTGTCATGTAAGATAGTCTATCTTTAGTTCACTTGTATTTCCTTTAATAAATATTGAAAAGATCAATATTATAAAGCTATCGGATACCCATCGCTACCACTAGAAAATCTTTCTTCTTATACACAACGGGTCTCTCTAACGAGCGAATCAAACATAGGCGCGAGTCAGACTTTAGGTCAGTTCTTTCCCCTATTCCAAAGATCCCAACACAAATTTCATTTTAATTGAACTGCTTATAAACGATTAAAACACAGAATCCCCATTATTAATAAATATTTACTATAATCTAACAATGCTATAAACAGAGTTTAATGCAAATAGTACATACCCAAGGTTTATTCCAGTGGTATATCGTGACTCGCGATCTCTCAGATGAACTCCAAAAATAAGACCAATAGATGATATAGAAGAGAAAACAAATGATACCATATTTATCAAAGTGACAAGTTTAAAGATGTAGTCATACCACATACATTCAAAATAACATAGCTGTTAAAGTGCTGATTTAAAGCAATTTGATATACCAATACTACTGATATACCAAATTGTGGTCCGCCCATAGCGCATGAATGTAAATGTTATTTCAACATTAGGTTATTACTCAATTGTAGACTATCGCTTCTAAATATCTGTGATGAATTTCACTGATTACTCATTAGCGTTGTAATATTACAAAAAAAAGATAATCCCTGACTTCTAAATGAATTAAACATGGTGCAAAATTTCGTGGAGATACTCTCCCTCTCTCTCTCTCTCTCTCTCTCTCTCTCTCTCTCTCTCTCTCATGCATAATGGAGATACTACGGGGATGTGGAATGAGAGAGATAAGAAAACTGAACTTGCAAAAAGTAACTTACAAGAACCTGGGACTTCGTAACGGTTAGGTTTAATCGTTCCATGTGATTTTAAGGCAGTGTTAACAGTACCAATGATACAATGTTGTAATAGCCTGTCAAGATTTATACAGTACATTTATATGTAAGGAGGAAACACATAGTGTAATCTATTTAATGTTTTGTCTAGTTTTGTTTCTTTCTTCATGTGTTATAAAACCTATTAATATATATATATATCTTTGTAGAAAGTTACCAGCGAAACTCCGTTAAAAAACGAGTGTGCCGGATTTTCATCTGTCTCATACGAGGATGTTTCTTGACCTACGAATGATGGAAAAAAAGTAGTCATAGAAAGCAACGGAAATGGGAAAGTTAGAAATGGTGGATAAAGGCAATTGCATGGTTGGTAGCAATGTTAATTAAATTATAATAATGATTCAGATGAACTGTAAATGCATTTATATGTTTGAATTATCTCCTTCTGGTTACTCGTGTCGCCTAGGTTATATTTCCAACTCGTCTGAATATGCTAACCACTTTGTGAAAGTCAGCGCGTTCTATGGTCAATTAATAAACCCTGCTGTGTTTGTAGTGCTCTATCGTCTTCATTTCAACAATCTTTCTTGTTTCAATCATAAGTGTATCTTATAATTACTGAAGTAATATGAACGAAAATTGAAGTTCAAAAACTAAAGAAGCAACTTATCAATTTGCAAATGAGATTGCTATTATTCGCAAAAGTTTAAGAACTATATTTTATAGTGGACGCACTGGACAAGGATTTTCAGGGTTCATTCCTCCAATACACAGTTGCTTGTAGTCAATTAAATAACTGCGTTGGAAATACAAGTAGGTGTATTTGTATGTGATATAAATCAAATGTATGTATAGTATGAGTGCTGTATATTTGATATAACACACGTTGTATAAACATAAACTTAGTTTCCTTCTTTTCTCGTGGTATATCTTCGATAGAGTATATATATATATATATATATATATATATATATATATATATATATATATATATATATATATATATATATATATATATACTTTAAAGCAATATTTCCACTAAAAGATAATGTTTTGGCGTAAAACGAATTGATGTATGTAGAATAAAATGTCGAATTTTGATGCAGCATATCGTAGGCAACTCATCTTATCCGGTGTTAAATGTTTTGATTTAGCTACATTGGATGCTCAATTATCTTCAGAAAGCGTCTGGATTACCCATACATCATATAGTTATCTTTTCATCAAAGCATAGCCATGATATAATTATTAGTTTTCCGCGTCGTTGTTGCCATCATCATCATCTGTCATGTAGATCTATATCTTATTTTTACTTTTTTGTCCATGATTGTGTATTATGACGATAAATTCGTAAGCAGCATATTACATAGTTATTTTTTCTATGATTTTTGATTATATATTAAGATAATAGGCACTTGTAATGTAAATACACATAAGACCTGACCTTGTTACTATCTTGAATATCCTGGAAATGAACTTTTGACCTTCATCCCTGTCCTTTTAATGTGTCTTAGGTTTTTATATTACGATTGTTTATATCAGAAATACCAATTCCTGTAGTGGAATCAATCTGTTATTTGTGTTCCTTTACGATTTGAGAGGATTTACTTACTTAAATTATTCACTGGAATTACATAAGTGTTCATTGACTTTAGGACTTAATCATTAGTTTGAAATTGATGTGGATTATCTCATTGTGAATTTATCGAGATTATTAGCATATCAGCACATTTAAAACTAATGGCAGTACATTCAAGATTGTAATTCATTCGGAAAACCAATGGAATTCATTTGGAATTCTCTATACGTTTGGAAAGTGCACTAGAACCTTTGTAACTATCTAGAATTTAATTGACAATAATGTTAAGTTCTTTTAAAAGTTTCACTTTGTATTCCAAGAAATCAAATTATTTGTTGAATTTTAATACAAATGTTGGTTTTTGCTATTTTCTGTTACTTTATTTAAGACTATTGAGTCGTCGCACATCATTGGTGTAGCAACTTTGCAGGGTTTTGGATTATACCAGAGAAGATGATTCGTCTCGTAAAGTTTTGGAACATTGTAAATATTAAAGATTGTGTACTTTTCCACTCACGCTCGTCATTCGCTGGATGTGTTAACAAGTGAAACAACCATGATTTCCTTCTTATATATACCCATTATTGGATATAGTGTTCACATAACTCAAATGTCTTCCGTATTTACTAAGATAATAAATTTCTTCAAAAATGAAGTTCAAACAAACATTACAAATTACTATTGAATGTGGTATTCCAGATTAAATTGTCCTGATATACTACTTCCCTTTCCATTGAATGCATAAAGAAAGTAATATTTTCCAGAAGCTCTAATCGTGCAAAAATTATAATAATTAATCATATCAATGGTTTACTTTTCAGTTTATGCTGAAAAATGTGTCAATTTAAACACAAAACGATCTGGTGACATTTCAAAGTAAATATTAACTTTAAAGAGAACGAAAGAGGCACGACAATACATATTTTACATAAAACAGGTTTATAAATACATAGATCTGAAATAGTAATTTTGAGAAACAGTTTCTTTCAATATTTAATTAATTTTGTTTGTAATATCAACCCTGTGCGGTTCCAAGAATTTATCATCCATGGGGAGCAATATATTTTTAACTATTAATATCTGATTATGAAATTCTTTGGAAGATTACAAACAAAGAATATTCTCTTTATTTTTAACTATTTATATCTGATTATGAAATGCTTTGGAAGATTACAAACAAAGAATATTCTCTTAACAATACTTAACGCATCGCCTTACCTGCGATGAAATTTCCATAATTTATCTAAATGAGAGCTTTTCAAACCCAATCCGTCCTCATCCTCCCGAAGAACAGGAATAATGGTAGTTAAACTCTATCTTCCCTCCATCAAAGCCTTTTACAATACATTTCAAGTCACAGAATCCTAACCCCCATGAAATTCATCCAAATCCATTCATCAAGTTTTGGCTGATGCAAATGCAAATTATAAAATCACAGAACTCAGTGCTACTGCACAGTTCGTTTTCTTCAAATTTCCATACCACCATATTTTTTATACGAACAACACCTTTGTTACTTTCAGTTAATGCATTCTTTTTACAAACGAAACACTATATTATTGCATGTAATGCATTCTTTTTGCAAACAAACGATTGTTATTTGCGCTTAATGCATTATTTTTACACTAACACCCTATGTTATTGTATCTAATGCATCCTTATTACAAGAACACTCTATGTTGTTGCACCTAATGCATACTTTTTTTTTTAAAACGAACCGTTGTTATTTGCACCTAATGTATTCCTTTTATAAGCACCATACTATGTTATTACCCCCTGATGAATTCTTTTGACAAACAACACACAAAGTAATTTTTACAAATGACACACTATGTTATTGCACCTAATGCGTTCGTTTTACAACGACAACACTGCTTTATTGCATAAAGTTATTACGAATGTTCGTGATTAATAATCCGATGCTATTCCACACCTATGTTGTTTTATTATAGGCAATCACTTTACTTCGTTGTTCGGATAAACAGATAGTTTAATACAGGTTTGAAATCTGATTTGTTGTGAATTGTTAATATTCTGTAGATGTAAGTTTGCCAGTGTCTTCTATTATTGTTCTCTTGCGTGGTCATGCTAATGGAGATTAAATACTGTATGTGGATGGTTTTAAAATACAGAATTAAAAGAAGCATAAATATGTGTATATATACATATAGAAGAATATTAAAATTTATAAACATGAAAGTTTATTTATTATACACGCTAAAGGGTAGTTACGTTTTAATCCATGTTTACATGTGATACACATCTAAATGTGAAATGTTTTCAAAAGTATACAAAGTAGTAATCTTTATTATGTTACATATATGTGTCATATGGTTATATACGTTATAGTGAATCGATACATACGTGCTTTATTATTATTATATGAACATGCTCCCTGCTTTGTGTACGTTAATTGTAGAAATAAAAAAAGGACTTTCATTTTTATAATAGTACTTACGTACATGAAAAATACATTAGATTATGTAACTTAGTACATATACTTCGAGTGTTAAACTTTAATTTTATAGTTGAAACCTTGCCTTTAACTCCATTCATGGCATAATGGAAAAATGCATGAACGTTAGATCTCGTCTACTACAGTAGTGTACGTTTGTGTCCTGTCTTACGTTAGAACGTTTATTGAATGAGGTATATCTTTGCGCTAGAATATATGTTTCAGCGATGATCATGGCATTATAAAATAGGATCAAAAGTAAAGGCCAAAAGTAGAAAACGTTGCTCAGATTAGTATCTTGGTTAATATTTTATTAAACAACCAGGTCAGATCACACTTGTACACTAACCAAACTATAAAATAAACAAACATTATTTTCAGATACGTCATCACTGACTTACTAATATGTCAGAACAAATGCATACTAGTTCTTCAAATATCTTAGACTGGATTATGATGGAAGATATTTAAAATTCAACATAAATTGAATAGTAAATGACTGGTGGCGGCGCAGCACAAGACAACAAATGGTATTTAAAACATATGTACCAGGATCCTGAAAGTTAAGTTGTTTGCACAAATAGCGATCAAATATGGAAAAAAGTCAAACGTAACTCACAAAGTAAAGAACAGCCGCTGAAAGAATGGCTAACAGAACTGTCTATTGGTACATTGCAGAATGAAATAACAAAACATATATTGTACGAAACGATTTATATATTAGCACCTGTCTGACAAGTGGCGGAAATAAATTTGTGGACAAGAAAGCATACGAAAAATACATCAACAGTATCAAAATGCAATTTAAAAAGTTACATGTCTCCTTAAAACCGCTTTGGCTAAGAAAGTGATAAGGAGTGGATAGGACATAAATGACACTTTCAGATAAATCTTAATAGGGTAAAAGCTAGAACAATTACAGTTAGATAAAGGGAAATAATTAATAAAATATTGAAATATTGCAGAAAGACATATGTGCCACTAAAATGAGACAAAAACACGATCATTGTTTTAACAGTTTGGAGTCCGCTGGAAATATTGTCTTCATACATTAACAGAGCATATATAAATTGGTTAGAGAGCAAAACGCAAAATTGGTTAGAAACAATAACAACTTCAGATTCATTTGTATGAATGTCAGGTAATATACATGGTAGAAATATGATATGTTTTCAGTGTGGTAATAAAGGCTCTAGGCTAGTTGACACATAGAGGTACAATATACCAATGGTGGAAGCAGTGCGTTCACTTTTATGAATCAAACTGGTATGGAAGTAGAGGAAATACTATTATCAGAAAACAAACCCGGAAGGAAGTATTTGCGAGTTCGAAAAACAAACTGTGCCAAAGGGATCAAGGTACAATCACAAGAAAATAAAAAATTCAAACTTTTGGGGCAAAATGAAACCAATCATTTACTTGAAAGATATTTACCCATTCGTATACATTATTGATTGTAAGGTATAAGTAAAGTGACATACAACCAATGGAGAGATATTTATTCAATTCTCAGAGGCTTCAGGGACAACAGTTGCAGATACACGTATTTAAACATATTATAAACAAATTAGTTTAACAACTGTTGGTGAATTTCATGACTACTACATCAAGAAAGACGTTTGAATCTTATCAGACATCTTTAACAATTTAGAAATTTATGAATGAATAATTATAAACTTGGTCCTGCACATTTCCGGGTGCAACTGGACAGGCCCCCACTGTCCGTTGAAAATAAGTACCAAAGAATAAGCTATGTTGCGTTTGTTTGAATCAATATTATATCGGAAGCTGATCATAAGTATTGTAACAACCAAGGAAAGACTGAGGGAGACTATGATACATTAAGATCAAGTTAATACATTATGTAGCTAGAAACAAACAATTTGTACGATTGTGACATTAATACATGTCAAGGGTATCGCATTGGCGTGAATACAAAGAAAGCGTTTGAAAAATTTAATTTCTTGGAGTGACGAACAAAGGTTTGGTTCCGTGGTTCATACAATAATTAGTTTCTTGTGAGCAAAACACAATTTTACTTTAATGATAATGAGTCATTATTTTCCTTGAAAACTCATGTAAAGAAATTGCTGTCTTATATTCATTGTTTTGAGGACGTCGAGGAATCTGTTTCAGTTTGAGACGATGAAATGTTCCACAAAAGAGTTCAAGTTTTATTCTGAATATTTGTAATATGTACAAGAAGAATTACTGGATTCCAAAGTAGATATATAGTGTATATCCTGTGCTAAATGAACATGACTCTACAAGTAGGAGGTAAACCAAGATCGTTACATAGGATCCTAGTCGATTTCAAATCTTCCAAAATATTGGTGAACATCATTGAATATGCTTGCATAAAATCGGTATTTTTTCCTTTCTTCCATTAGAGTGGCTTGTCTGGCAAATGATGCGATGAATGGTGTGCTTGTATTGCCATAGAAAAGGAAACAAGTCTTGAAACCTACTCCTCCTTCTTCATATAATTCAGTTGTCACAACCTCTGAGAACCCAAGCTGATGAAAAGTATGAAAAAGACTTTCTTCATAATGACTTGATAAGTTACAGAAACATAAAACGGAACTCAATAGATGGTGATCAGGTAACGTTTATTGGTCCAGTTTACGACGCATCGGCTTTGACAAAGTAGGGATATATGCATAATTTTCGTAAAAAGTTTAGCATGAAAGCTGTGCATTCTTTTATTTCGAACCTCTAAATAAAGGCAATCGTATCGTTCCACTCAGGGAAATAAATAATTATAAATCGTTCATTGCTACGACTCAATGGTCTAAAAATAGTAATGATAAAGAGCAAGACCAACAGGTTTCTTATAATAGCAAATATAATTTATTTAAATAAAATACAAAGTCAAAGAATTATAAATAACTAACGGTATGATGAATGCTTTCTTAAAGTACTAAATATTCTATCAATTCCAAAATTTCGAGTAAGCCTAATGAGTTCCAAAAGTATTTAAAAATGGCAATCTGTAATGTAATGATGTATCACCGTTACAGAAGAATTACCATGTTATAATTCCACAATGTCGTGTAGTACTACTTATTAAGAAAACAAAATTCTACGAAATATTTCTTTTATATAAAATATCAATGCCCATTAGAGACAAAGCAATACGAGGCTTGAATGAATCTTCATGTTATATCGAAATCACTCTATCAGTAAACAGATCAGCTGTTCTAACACCGACTAATCACAAATTAGGTCAGTTTGGCCTTTCAGGGTTATGTCACGTCATGTTAATCTGAACTATAGTACATCTCAACTTTGGAACTTTATAGATGAATCGACGAACCTGATACTCGACTCATCTAACGGTACAGATTAGGAAAGTAGGATATTAGTATTAAAAATGTCTCTAACTATATCACCTTTGCAAAACTATTATTACAAAAATAATAAAATATATAATATTGATATACATAACAACATTATGTGCTCGAATTTATGACAGACAAATTTGGAGGACATGTATTATTAATAGCACTTCTAACAAGATGCATTGCTCATGATTTTGTAATCTATTCTGTGTTGCAGCATGATTAAAATCGGTAGAAAATAACATTAGGGAAAATATAAGTAACATAACTTTTAAGGTTAAAGAAATGTTACATACAACCGAGGGTTAAAAAAGTCGACGAGAAAGATATTATAGTTACCACTATTCTTACACTGTAGGTATAATAATAGCACCGTTTGTTCTATCCGTAATAAATTTTGTCAGATTTTAACGGGTGGCGGCGATGGATCAAACAGTGACGGCGATAAAGGTAGAACATTGCCGATTAATGACAAAGTTATACAAGTAATTATACATATTTCAATCTCTTGGTTTTCATTAGCTAAATCAGCACTGCCTGATATCTTTGCTAATAACCTTGCGTTTAAAATCAGCTTGACATACATATTTTCCTTAATACCTGAACACATGATTTTGCTTATTTGTGCATTTATTAGCTTGTTTTTGCGGTTATCAGAAACGGTTTATATTTGATAACAAAACAATTGCGAATAGAAAGATGAATAGGGGTAGAATAATAATACACTTCAGAAATGAAATTTAAGCCAGTCCCTAGTACTATAATTATAATTATAAGAATTGCTCATTTGTTTCGTTTGAGAAGCAAACAAGTTTGTGATCTATGTCTTTTAAATCGGTTCAATTGTAGGGATAACAAGATTCTCAACATTTTTATCTATATTGTCTACTTAAGTCTTGCTCACGTTTTGGTCTTTATTTTGTTCTCTAAGTTTTGACGAATTGTTATGTATCAGTTATTGGTTGAATTGTTATTACTATGCATTTATTGCAGTGTGTTACCAATATTGTGCATCAGATGACTTTTACAAATGTTGTATTCAATAATGCCGCCATTTTCATCAACATATCACTAGGAAAGAAACATATATCTTCATCACCATCATGACATCTTAGTCTATTATTATAATCGGTTATATTCCTGAAATCTTAGTGCGATGTGTTTATTTAAAGCATAGAATTGCTCAACTAAAATTAGTTTTCAGTCATCTTTTTACAGTCAGTGTCTTTATTAGTGGAAACAGACTGCGTAATAGATTTTTTTTTTACACTTGACATTTATTTTCGATACACCTTCTGTTAAGCCATCGTTATTTTATTTTAAAGTTATTACTGCCTGCAGATTCATTTGCACAACCTTTCTACCTTTCTATTTCAAAACTTGTACCTTTATAATGCAGCAAAATCCGCACTTATTAATTTTTATATCTGTTACAATAATTCTATCTTGAACTATTAGATCCACGTTTCGTTTCCAGGAGGAAATTATCGTATCCATTTATCACGATTCGGATTATTAAAATTATTGTAGATTATGTTAAAATGTTTTCGATCTATGTTATCGCTGGAGTCTGGATTTAAAGCATCTGTATCGAATAGAGGTAGCTAATATTCAGACAAGATTTCAAGCCTGACATTAGGCGTGAAACACGTAAATAGATTTTTAAAAACTCATGTATAAATTTATCTGATACATGCCACAATTATATTCCCCATCCACCTAATCCCATCATTTTAAATGATTCTGCCAAAATTTAATAACATACGGTAATTTTTATCTGGATTTTGTTAGTTTTGAAAACGAATCTGAATTTCAATATATATTTGCACAAGTACTCGACCAAAAATCGTGAAGGTCTTACATTTTAGTTTTCAAAATGGTCGTATGGGTATTTCAATAAGGTCTTATGAAATAAGGTCATATGGAAATTTTTAATGAGGTTGTTTGGGTTATTTCAATACGGTCGTATGGGCATTTCAATGAGGTCGTATGGGGTATATCAATGAGGTCATTTGGGTTATTTCAATAAGGTCATATGGAATATTTCAATGAGGTCGTATGGGGTATTTCAATGAGGTCGTATTGGGGTATTTCAATGAGGTCGTATGGGGCATTTCAATAAGGTGTTATAGGTTTTTCAATAAGGTCTTGTGAAATAAGGTCGTATGGGGTATATCAATGAGGTCATGTGTGTTATTTCAAAAAGGTCGTGTGGAATATTTCAATGAGCTCTTATGGGGTATTTCAATAATGTCTTATGGGGCATTTCGAAAAGGTCGCATGGGACCATTCAGTGAGGACTGATGGGGCATTTTAATGAGGTTGAGTGGGTTGTATCATGTGGTCGTATGGATATTTCAATGAGGTTGTATGGGTTTTTTCAGTAAGGTCGTATGAGGTATTTAAAAAATGTAGTAAATGGCATTTCAATGAGGTCGTATGGTGTATTTCAGTGAGGTCGTTTGGAGCATGTCAATAATCGAATCATTCAAAACCATTGACACAAATTTAATTTCATAAGCGCACTAGCATAGAGGTGTTGATCGGAAAGGTAGTTACAACGTTTGTGCAATATTACATTGCTCGTGCATAACAATAGTGTAGGTGTAATAACATATTATGCTGCTTGTAATTTTTATGTTGGCCGGTAACTTTTAATAAGCATTTCTGTAGTAGCATAGGGTGCTTTTATAAATAATATTTTTGTTCAAGGTGTAATAACATACTGTTGTTGACGGGTGAATTTTTGAATCAATGGATAGTGGCTGGGAAAGGATGATCGGGTGTTATTGATTAAGCATGGGATGGTAAAAGTTTAAGTAGCCTGGAACATTTATCATAATTGCAATTAGGAATTAATGATTTTTATAGCATATAGCGTCCATGGGAAAAAACGGATCAACATTTCCACTGAGCTTTTTATTTGCAGTCGTCAACGCTCATTAGCAGGGTCTTGCGGTACAAAACATTCCATTTCTGTGCAATGCATTCGTAAATAAGAATATGTAGAGTTCTTGACAAATCCTTTGCTACATACAACACGGCTAGAATCTAAGATGATATGCATACTGTTACAAACGGTTAGCAGAAGACATGGTAATAACTGAACGTTTCGAACCTGTATGCAGTTGGTAGGAAACAAAACGGTAAGACCGCACTGGTGTCCTAAGTGGTTAGAGCATCCGCCTCCAATGCGGGAGATCGTGGGTTCGAAACCCGGCCGAGTCATACCAAAGACTTATAAAAATGGTATTTGCAGCTGCCTCGCTTGGTACTCAGCATTAAGAGGTTAGTGTTGGGACTGGTTGACCTGGCATCAGGATAATGTGACTGGGTGGGACATCATGCTACATGCCTACGACATGATGCCCCATTGCTAGTCATCACGATAAACTGCCACACTGCAGATATCGTAGCCATATGACTGAAATGTTTTAAAGCTACGTTAAAAATTCAAATCGCACCCACACACGCCCGCGCGCGCGCACACACACACACACACACACACACACACACACACACACACACACACACACACAACGCTAAATAACGGCAGCGACAGTAAGAACACTGCAATATATAGAAAGTATGTCGACAGACTTTTACTATTGGTAAATTAAGCCGTACTAAATTTCTATGCAAACAGTGTACTAAACAAGTATTGTATTGCTGAAGAAAATAATTATGCTTACATTAGGTACATACGCAGATTATCGTGTACATGGTCAAAGTTACGTCTTCATATTCATGATTAGCATTATGTTCATTTCAGTTCTTAGTGAGGGTCAGTCATCGCCATACATTGTTTGGTCCATCGCCGATAGTTTGTTTTAATCCCGATACTTACAATTGGGTACTCTGTATCATCAGAAACTAATTCTTCTTCTTCACTATAATCATTATTATCATCGCAGGTATCAATATGACCATTATCATAATCTCCATCATCGACATATTTTACTTAGAATAAATTTGCAAACTATCTGAAAAGTTTCTAAGATTAAATAATGACTAAGAATAAAATTATGAAGCACAAATGACTCAGTCAAACGCGGCTACTTCAAATTACATAAAACTATGTAATGACATCTCTCTTATGACACCAACTGAACTATTCTTGCAAAGGCGCATTATCCATAATTGATATAGCAATAGAAGATGGGCACCTTGGGATCGGTAACCTACATCAACAAATAAGCGTTAGTCTGCCTCGGCATCGATAAATCTTCAAATCATTAGTCTATCGTTTTGAATTATTACCCATATTGCCCACTTTGTGAGATTAAATACATTTCTAGAAGTAGACTAAAACGAAATTGCTACAAGTCATTGAATTTCTTAAATGAAAACAGATCGTTATAGACATACATTTGTTATACAGGAAGCTTTCAATTTATACCCAGTCTTAAATGAGCAAAATTAAGTAAGATTATTCAAAGTTGTCGCAGTTGCCGTAGACACTGTGAAGGGAATATCAATGACTTTTTACAATGTGTTTCTTCTTGGACATCATTTGCACTGTTAACAAAATGCACCAGAGCTTGCAAAACATCGGCACTAATTAGTTTTAATTCTAATGATGACAGAGAAAGGTTAAGATAAAAGTAGTGCACGCGCTTTCAAATTGAATTTTAGGTCTGAAGTTAAATACTTGAAATTTCGATATCAACAAACAAATAAAACTCTCTAGGAAAGTAATTATAAGAGATAAATTTGCTAATTGTGACTGAACAGAAAATATCCTAAAATTGCTTTAAGATGGACATGTCTTTACAATATCGCATAAGTTACTTTCAGGTCTGATTATATCATGTTATTGCATAAGAAAAGAAATATGACAAGCCATGAAAATACGTGTGGATTTTCAGTACAACCAATCTCTGCTATATATTGTGGGCGAGAGAGTATTTGGTTTTTTTCTTCTAATTATGCAGGTAACGCTAGATTGCCTTAAAGTCTTAGCATATGATCAAATAATTCAATGGCTCAGATGACATTATGCAGCCATTACAGAGTCATTCTTTCTGTTGATACAATGCTGATAGTTTATATCGGATAACTTTGTACCTGGAACAGAAGCAATGATTATAGATGTCTTGCAAAATAAGTATTTTCTTAACATCAGATGTCAATTAATTCAAGGAACGTCGTTTAAATGCGTATTTACTATCTCCCAATGTCTTGTTTTTTAAGAGCAAGGGAAGAGAGTTTGCAGTTGCGTATTTTTCGACAGGCACACCTAGCAATTCTGTATTCTGCTTGAAAAAACATAAATGAACCGTTGCCAGGTTCATTGGATACAGTGGCTGAAAATACTACAGACTATTTTAGAAGTAGTTCTAAGACGTTTCCTGTGCTTCTCTTTAAAAAGAAAACTTGAGTCGATAAGAGAATTAATTAATATTAGCTCAGCAAGACATCAAGTATTTACAAAAGAATTCGCAGTAAAATGTTTCAAAATTGATCATTAGTTTTTATAGACACGTATATATAAATCCAAATACCATAGTAACATCGCAGAAGGCAAACACATTGCAAATAACCGATTTTCTGTTTTCAAGGAGAATTTTGGCACAATGAACATTCATTTTCAAATGTCTGCAAATAGATCTCAGATGAATTATCTTTGGAAAAATACTATGAATAAAGAAAAGAGAGGAAAGTCCTGAGACGTCATTTGTTTTAATTTATTTGCGATTCAGAAAGAAAATGGAAAACTTCCTTTAAATTAATTTTTAATAAAGTTTACAATATTTCTACGTACAATGCATTACGTTAAAGGCTACTTCAATGGAGTTGATGTTTTCAACATGATTATATAGTTATATCTATTTAATGTGTATTATTTGTTGGCCTTTTCTTAATGATTATATGTTAATACATTTGTATTTTGCATTTTATCTTGTCAAAATCAAGTTCTCTGTGTACCTGACTAGGGCCATTGATTATCTAACAACATATTACATAGGTAATATTTCTCTCTGCGAATATATTAAATATTAAGATCATTATGAATGAAATTAAAAATGTTTATCTTGATCTGAGCCTTCGTCATGGAAATACATGGCGTGCTTGATGTTTCACGTGTTCTCTATTCAAATGTTAGTAATAGACCTTGTCTTGCTGAGAATTTAGAATGTTCCAGAAATGAACTTTTGACCATAATCCTAGTTCTCTGTTTGTGTCTTAGCTTTTTATATAACGTTTTGACTTGAGAAATTACCTTCTTGAATTAACATCTTTATCAGAATCAGTCTTATTGCTGTGTTCAGATTTTCATTTGGGTGGAATTATTTATTCAGATTATTATTCACTGGAAATACAAAGTGCTCATCAATAATATTCATGGACTGGAACATTAATTAGGAATTATAGTGAATGCAGACAATAACAGTTTGTATTATATTATTGTTATACATCGAAATATTTTTAGCACATCGCCACACTACAGAGCACTGGTAATTTAGCATATTAGGGACAACAGGCACATCAGCGCATTCGATATCAGAACTTATTTGGAACTGCTATTCAGTAGTAACTTTGTACATTTGGACTTGTGATAAATCATTAAAGACTATTTGGGATTTAATTCGCATTACTGAAAGTTCTTTTTAAATTTTCATTTCGTATTCTAGGAAAGTAGATTATTTGTTGAATTTTACGAAACTTATTGGTTTTTACTCTTTTCTGTTACTTAATTTATGAACATTGAGTTTCACTAATATCCACAGGAAAAGGTATTATAGACATATAATGCTGCTTACACTTGTATTCTTATGCATGTGGCATCAAGACAAGTTTACATTCTTACTAGACGTAAGAAAACCAGAATTACAACTTATAGTGGTATTTATAGTACAAGTGTCTCCTGCGTTGAAATTGATATCATTGTGCCAGATATTACAGGTAGGGTGTAAGCCACTCCGATGACGTTTCTAAGGAGTTATTTGGTCCCCATTGGAGATATTCCAAATATATCAGCATGATGTCTTTCATTCATGATTGCCACAGATGTTTAATCCCTAATGTGATTGTTTTGTATTTCACGTACATCTCCATTTCACACGAGAGTATGTGTCTTTTTACCATACCAAAATATTTTAAAACACGATACAACATCTATCTATTTGTGAAGTATAGCAAATAAAAATAACTGCCTTTTATTTTTTGCATTCAATCTCTAAGTTGTCATTATCAGCAATTGTTCGAATCAGTGTGCAGTTGCAATGATTTCCGTTTCATTTTCAATTAATTCTATGGCGCTTTTTATGAAATACGAGAGATCACGTAATCTTTTTTCTTCAAAAAATCTTAAGAGTTAACTTAAATTAGGAAAACAAAACATTCAATGTATTGAAAACACCTATGTCGTGGACTTTTTCTTGAGATTATTGTGAAGTCCTTGCTATCTTTCTATCGTTGAAAATTATCGCATTTATAATTTTGCTATAGTGGTGACATGTTTCAAAGTAATTACTTCATACAATAATAAGAGTAATATCGATAACTGAGGTAGTCAATTTTGTGTTGTGGCTATTGTAAGGTTGTACTGTCATTTACGGACAGCAGATTGACTGACAATAGTATCCAGTACAGTATATGTAGAGGTCATTAAGTACAATATCTGTGCAAGGTCATCAACTACAATAGTTACACTATATGTACATGTATTCATTAAAACCAGGTACTGTAAAGACTAATTTTTATGAAATAATCCTTATAGTTTAGGTGTGATTCTATTTGAGATGTGAATCTATTTAGCCCAGGTATCTAAAAATGAAAATCACAGGATTGAATTAATACATTGTCAAAGTATTTCAAAAACTTTTCGTATTGACCATAAACCTCCTTTCAATGGTGTTGTTGTGTATATTAAAATTTGCATTGTTTGTTAGTTTTTTCATTTTATGCAATTGTAATGTAACATTATTTGTTGAACTAACCTAGTCTAAAATCAAGTTTATTTTCTATTTCACCTGAATTAGTAATGTTTTCTTTATTTTATTCTGTAAACAACTAATGCAAGCTAAAATATTATCTATGTGAATTGGTTTATTATCAAGATCATTATTAGAAGATGTAAATATGGTTATTTGGGTCTGGGTCAAGATTACTAAATTCCCCTACAATTTACCTGGTGTACCTGATATTATCCAGGTTATATATCATAATGTTAGCAACAGACGTTCTCGTAATAACTAACATCTTAATTATATAAACATTAAGAACTTTCTAGAAGGTTATTTTCCAGTAGGTAATGATTTTTTATTAGAAAATGCTAATTGTGACCTGGGGTCAGGTAGAGGGCTATATAATCCTGTCACTGGAAAGATTATTCATTCGTGCTTAAGATCTAGCAGAATAAATTTGTAGTATTGTTCATTTGGGCTGAAATGTATATCTTCAAATTGTTTAATTCAATGATTATTTTCACTGAAAATACAGAGTGCTCATAAAAATGTAATATTCTTGGACAGAGATATTAATTGGGATTTATAGTGAATTCAAGCCTGGAATGATATTACTGTGTTTCAGGAAAATACTGTTGGCACATCAGCATTATATAGATCATCACATGAACATCAACACTTCAGCGTTGGACTTAATGTGGATTTCTGCTAAAGTTTATTCAAAACGTTCAATTATTAGGATTCGTTTCTGTAATTCTCGGATTATTTTAGGATTTAACTCGCAATACCATAAATTCCTTTTAATTTCACGTTTTGTCATCTGAGAAAATAAATTATTTGTTAAATTTTAAAAAGCTTGATGCTTTTAACTCTTTTCTGTTAATTATGTTAAGACCATAGACTCATCACAATGTGTTACAAGATACCTTAAACGATAAATGTAAATTTTGTATTTCGCAGAACTGCATGGCACAGTTAAAAGAAACTGTCCTGAGATTATTTCTCATTTCTTGTTTCTTTTTGAACACGTACTTCAGATTTATTTCAGTTTTTAAATATACATAGAATGATGCCAAAATATTGTACTTAAAACAAAAATCAAAATAAGTGTCTATGATTCAATGATTTAATTTCCTTCCTTGCAACTTAACGAGGCTTTAATTGCGTTAGGCCTTCTGTAACTAATCTGAATCAAGGTGTGAGACAGGAAATGTTACATTGTTAAGGATACTTTGATTTAGGTTAAGTCTCTCTCTTAATAAACAATATTGTAAAGAACAAATTATATCGAGAATCTTTCTCCATTGGAGGACAAATCAATAACATCTCTAACTGGTCATAAACGTCATGGCAAGAACTAAACAGAGTCCATGAAAACAATCAATATCTGTTAAAGTTACAATTCCAGTATTAATCAATACTTCCACTGACAAATCGTTTTTTTTTTTTTTTGACTATTTAATGCTTAAAACTATAAACATATTGTTACCCTGGTATCACCGTGTGACGGTAATACTGCGACAAGTTTTGTAAAGTACGTAAGATAAGTTACTTTTGTTTTCATGATGTCAGTACCACCAAACCTGCTCAGTTTCTGATCCACATAAATATAAAACTATAGTAACAGACAGAAAGTTCAAGGCTGTCCAAAGAAACATGTTCTTAAATTACCAGTGTCGACATGCAGTAAATAAAACATCAATCACCCGAATATCCGGCGTCACTCGAAAAATGTGTCCAGTCCAATGTAGAGCATTTTTCTCTCTGCGAGCCCAGCGGACTCGACATGAACCAGAAACTCAAATCGAAATTCTAGTCCCAATTGGGCCTCAAGGTTTCCAAGTCCTTCTTTAATCATTGTTCCACCCACACCACCCGATATTAATATAAACCAAAAACAAAAACAAAGCAAAACAGATAAACTTGGTAACCATAAGATTTACTCTTGACCTAATAAATATCGGCGTTATTTTTGAAGTTCTCTTCCGGCTACCGCTCATAATACGTTGCCGCAACATCTTTATGTACTTTTGATTCTGTGCATCAGTTTAGATGCTACCAGCGAGAGATAAACATAGTATTGTAAGAAATATGTTTCTCTGCTACCTTAAGTCCAGGATAACTAAATATCGTTGGGAAATTGGTTCCATGAGACAACTGTTGGGAAACCTCTTGAATGTTTTGTTTTTGGTTAAAAACAGTGCTGATAGATAGTGCAAAAATTGTATCATGTTCTCAGTGGGAAATAAGACTAATTAAGGATGTTAGAGTTATTTTACACAGGCAAATTGAATGGATTATTTCCGCAGATGTTTACTTGTTTAATTAAACTAGAAAATCTGTATTTGTTAAATATACTTTACTCCACATTCTTATGTGCTATCGTGGAGAAAATACAGTAATCAAGCAGACGCGGTGGACAGCTCCAAAAGCATTTAAATGTAGTACACGCCAAATGCAACTAAGCTGAGTACACACGGTGCTCATCACAATAAACATTTTATATTTAGTACACGTGGTGCTCACCCCATAAACACTTAAACTTAGTACAGACGATTCTCTGCTCCATAAACACTTAAATTTAGTACACGCGGAGCTCATCCCCATAAACATTTATCACATTATCAGTGCGAATGGTAGCTGGTCCTTGACTGAGATAAATTCCATTTCGAATAGAAAACTGTGTTTTTTGTGTTTGGTCGATATGTCGCTAATAGGGATATAGCACAAAGAATGCGTAAGTGCATGTAATTTATTGTGAAGTATTGGAAGAGAAGAAATATATTTATGGAGAGTGAAAACAATACAATGCATAAAGGTTAGATATTATTATGAAATATGTTTTAATCTCTCCGCTAAAACTATATTCATTTTGTTCACTTTTAATTTTGATTGGAAGATAAAGATTATGCCAATTTCGCTTTTAATTTTGATTGGTTGATATTGAAATTGTGTCTATTGCTCTTTTGCTTTGGATTGGTTCAGACGCTAACATCATTTCTTGTCTGTTATGCATTCATTTAAGACATGACATAATAATACGCAAAATGCAATGTTAGAAGAAAATGACAAGAATCATTTTGTTCCTGACAAGGATATAATGATATTGTGTAACACTCTGGATATCAATTACGGGCTACTAAATATAAAAATAATGTGTACTACTGAAGACACTAATTGTAGGTACAAGATATACAAATCTGGTACTACCTTGGACATAGAATGCATGATATAGTATATAGATTGCTCCATTATCGTTTAAAATATACGATATATTCGTCTTAATAACGTATCTAACGCTAGTTCGCACTGGAGGCTTTTCATGGGCACAGTGCGTGATTTAAATGACTTTGGTAGGTTCCATGCGTGATTTGGATGACAGGTAGATTCAATGAAGGATTTGGATGACTTTAGTAGGTAAGCATAATCTTACTGTCAGTTCTACCGCCGAATCACCACGAAATCTAGTTCGAAAGCTGAAAGTTTGAAGGTCGTGAAATATGGTTCATTCTGAAGTTTATTTTGCAGATTGTTCCTAAAGTCAAGAATGACAGCTTGCTCAAGAAGGAAAGTGTCCTGCGTCCTTTGTAGCCATTGTTCGTGAAAGTAATTGGATGTATGATTAGGAAAGTATGGTCTATATAACAAAACGAAAGGCCAATGTTAAATTTTCGTCATGAATCCAACTATCTCAATGGCTTAAATTTAGGTCAAACTTAAAATGGACTAAGTAAACATTTGCAACCAGACTAAACTTCAGACTTATAGTGATACAAATTCAGACGTGGCCACAGTGGTAGGCATCAATGAAGATTTTTTTCTATATCCAACGGCTTCAAATAGGACTGTGATTGGTTGGCATCAATGGACCAATGACATATATCTACGGCTTCAAACATGACTCTGACTGGTCGTCGTCAATGGACCAATGGCATATATCCAAAGGCTTCAAACAGGAGTTTGATCGAAATTTAAAACACTTCAACTTTAAATCAGCTTTATTATCTTAAAATTACGCACTTAAAGCTGTCAAAATTATAAGGTATCAAGATTTAAAATATTTCTTGTTATTCTATTGTTATTGACATTAAAAGGATGGTCACGTGTGCAGATTTGTCTCCATTATACGGATAGTTCTCCTTAGTCGCAGATATACAGATGAATGAGACAAAATTGCAAAGTTTCGAATTATCGAAATTTACATTTGTAAATAGACTATTTATTTTAGCATATATACAAACTGCACTATTTCCATGTCAGCTATCTTTGGTATTTAAAATATTGCAAACAGGAAGCATGTATTACAGACAAAAATAATTAAAGTATATCGACGATGGCCAAGCCGAGATTAGAACTTACGCGGAGAGAGGTGCTATGCCAGTGATCTGTAAGGCAAGCGTCTTAAAAACAACTATATTTTTGTGCTTTGTTTACCGATTTAAGTATATATAGCATGTAAATTCCTTAGTTAAGGATTGGTTTGGTTTTGGTAGCTTTACGGCAAAGGAACACTAGTGGATTATTTAGTGCAAAGGAAGTTGGATTCAAATGATTTATCCAAGGACACACCACTGTAGCTGACCAAAGCTGGTAGGATTCGAACCCACACCCTTTCTCTGTAGAGTCAGGTATACTAACCACTGGGCCAGTGCGAATCCTTTCTTAACTAGGGATAACAGTAATGACGTTTTCTTGCAAAATTCTACAACATGTATACGAATATATAACCGATATCGAACGATTTCAATAACGTATTCAAATCGCTTGTGATGACGATGTGTCCCCATCCCCTCTCTCTCTCCCTGCAGTCAGTTCTCATTATTAGTTTTAGCTACACTGTTGTAACGCGTTGAAATATGTTGCAATACTTGTTTAATGTATGGAGAAGGCTAATTTAAGTTGCTAGCAGTTGTATCACATTGCATCATACCGTGGAAATAAAATACATTTTAACGAAACTACTATTTGTATTTATTATATAATTTAAATTTAACTGATATTTTAATATATTCCACAATTTAACAATGACTGATAGTACATGCATAGATGTTTGGTTTAAAATTGACGTTAATGTGTTTGCATAGAAATTTGGTTTAAAACTGACAATAATGTGTTTACATAGAAGTTTGGTTTAAAATTGACGTTAATGTGTTTACATAGAAGTTTGGTTTAACACAGACGTTAACGTGTTTGCCTAGAAGTTTGGTTTGCCATTGACTTTAAATCTCTGCATAGACGTTTGTCTTGCCATTGACTTTAAAATGTATGTATAGAAGTATGATTTTGCCATTGACTGTAAAGTGTGTGCATAGAAATATAGTTTGCCATTGACTTTAGATGTTATGCATAGACGTTTTGTTTCCTATTGACATTAAAGTGTGTGCATAAAAATACGGTTTGCCATTGACTTAAAGTGCATAACAAAAGTAATGTTTTGCCACTGAGGTTAAAGTGTATGCATATACGTTTTGGTTTGCCATTGACTTTAAAGCATATGTATTGAAGTTTTGTTTGTTGTTAACGTTAACGTGTGTGCATAAAAGTATTGTTTGCTGTTGACTTTAACGTGTATACATGGAAGTATGGTTTGCCATTGACTTTAAAGTGTATACATGATTTCGCCATAGACCTTACTGTGTATGCATAGAAGTATTATTTACCAATGATTTAAACTGTATGCACACACGTTGTGTTTGCTATTCACATTAAAACGTGTGCATAAAAGTATTGTTTGCCATTGACATTATCTTGTATGCTAAGAAGTTTTGTTTGCCACTAATTTTAAAGTGTATGCATATAAGTTGTTTTGCCACTGATTTTAAAAAGTGTATGCATATAAACTGTACTTGCTATGGACGTTTAAGTGTGTGCATAACAGTATACTTTGCCATTGACTTTAAAGAGTATTCATAGAACTTTCGTTTCCCATTGACTTTAAATTGTATGATATACATACGGTTTACCTTTGATTATAAAATGTAAGCATAGAACTTTATGGATATACGTTTTGTTTTCCATTGATTTTAACGTGTAAGCATATACGTTTGGTTTGCTATTGAGATTAAAGTGTATGCATAAAAGTATGGTTTGCCCTTCACTTTAACGTTTATGCATATAAGTATTTTTACTTATGACGTTAAAGTATATGCATATATGTATGGTTTGCCATTGACTTTAAAGTGTAGGGATCGAAGTGTGGTTTTGCCATTGTCTTTGAAGTAGTAGTTTGGTTTGCCATCGACACCAATGTGTATGCATAGAAGTATGGTTTGCCATTGACTTTAAACTGTATGCATTAAGGTATTGTCTGCCATTGAATTTAAAAGTGTATGCATAAGAGTGTGACATGTCATTGACTTTAATGCGTATGAACAGAAGAATTGTTTACCAATTATATTAAAAGGTATGCATAGCAGTATGGTTTGCAACTGACTTTACAAGCTTAGAAGCATTGTTTACCATGACTTTAAGTTGTATGCATGGAAGGATGGACTTTAAAGTGTATAATTTAATTTCCAAGGCTTGATAAGCACAAAAATATTAAGATTTTCTACTTAAAAGACTTGTTCTTTTTTAATACAAGATCACGTAACCAGCATGCCTTGTTCTGGATCTAAAATAAAATTCCCCTCATTGCAAATATATTTAGGCCATTACAATTTCTTTTAAGATAAGAATAATATAGTGTATTTATCATAAACTTATTATAGTAACTACTTTACTTGCCTTGTTATGAATATCCAAGGTCGGCTTTAATTTATGAAATCACATAAATCCAGATAAAGCATGATTGTCTCCGTTTTCCCGTATCCATTGAGATGATATGTCCTGAAATATATAAAGAAGGTAATGGTCAAGATTCAAAAGACAAAACCATGCAAACAAGTAAAAAGAACCCGTCAAAGTGCATAACCATGTTAACAAGAGGAGGGAACACAACAAAAAGCAAAACCATACAAAGAAGAAACAGGAACTCCAAAAGAGACAAAACACAAAATGAATATTAACTAGTGTTGAATGTGCAAAAGACGGTTCTTCGTGTAGATGTTTGGTGCCCTTAGTGTATAGAGAGCTCTCAGACACTTCACTATTTGATTCAAGTGACATACAGTTATATGAAAATGCATATAAAATAACACAAGACTTTTTTTTAAAATTAAAATAATCATAATTATCATTCCAATTGCATCTAATGTTTAACATGCCATAAAGACAAGTATGTCTGAAAAAAATGTTTCTTGTCATAAAGGTCCTGTAGAAAATTCACATGGAGGCCTCTTCAAATCCACTCTGTACGACACAGGCCTCATGATCCACTAACGCAGTACGACAGAAGCCTCCTCCAATTCATTTTGTACTACAGAGGCCTCTTCCTAGCCACTCAGAATAAGAGAGGTCTCTTCAAATCTACATACTCAATAAGACAGAGGCTTCTTCAAATCTACTAACACAGTAAGAAAGAGGCCTCTTCAAATCCACTAGCTCATTACGACAGAGGCTTTTTCCAATCCGTTAAATTAGTACGGCAGACGTCTGTTCCAATCCACTAACTTAGTACGACAGATGTCGCTTCAGATGCACTAAGTTAGAACGATAGAGGCACATTTGTAACTCCAAATTACTAACTCTGCCTCCCAGTTTAAAGTACAAAATTGAAAATAGTTCAATGCAATCACAGTGTTGCCAAATAAAATAGCATTGCAACATTTTGCAAATATCATGCATGTTTTATTTATCAGATATGTTAGAAAACTTCAATAAACATTTACAATTGTATCACCTGACACTCAAATATTTCTGCACACATTACAGTCTCTTCGTGCCTCATCAACTGAAATCTGAGATCTGATTGCATTGTCATTTTATGTGTGTTGTCATCTGAGACACGAGCGTTGATTGCATTGCTTTTTTTGTCTCGTCATCTGAGATCTGAGCACTGATTAAACTGTCCTTTGATGTGTCTTCATCTGAGATCTGAGCGCGAATTACATTGTCTTTGTTCTCGTCATCTGAGATAAAACTGGATCAAGCCACCTGCGGCATAATACTTTTTCTGATGCGGATCAGTGTCTCCTAATTTATAACTCATGATTTAGTACATAATGGATAAATCCTGCAATATATCATTAAGTATATAAATGATAAAGCTTGTACTCAATCCTTGAGTATAGACCGGTTAAAGGCTGTAATCTTTCCTTGAGTGTATAATGGATAAAGGCTGTAATCTATCCTTAAATGTATAATGGATAAAGGCTGTAATCTATCCTTGAGTATATAACGGATATTAACTGTAATCTATCCTTGAGTATATAATCTATCCTTGAGTATATAACGCAGAAAGCCTGTAATCTATCATTGAGTATATAACGGATATTAGCTGTAATCTATCTTTGCGTATGCAATGGATAAAGCCTGAACTCTATGCTTGAGTATATATGGATAAAGGTTGAACATATATAAGGGATAGATGCTGTACTTTTTCCTTCGGCATATAACGGAAAAGCCTCTAATCTATCCTCAGGTATGTAATAAATAAAGCCTGTGCTCTGTCCTTAAGTATATAACAGATAAAAGCTGCAATATATTATTGAGTCTATAATGGATAAAGCCCATAATCTATCCTTGAGTATAAAATGACCAAAGGCTGTAATAAATCCTTACCAATAAAGTGTATACAGGCTGCAATCTATCACTGAGTATGTAATGCATGACTCAGCCGTTTAACAAACTCACAACCTGACCCAGAGCTCAAATATAACAATCATACGAGTCCAGTACTGACATTGTCGAACTCTTAAGCTTAAATTTGAGCATCTGATTTTCTTTTCACCAATTCTAAATGACCTTACTTTTGAAAGTCAGTTCCTGATTGAATGAGAGTTAGACTCGAGCTTAGACTTACATGATCTCCAGGCCGGGTTCATGACATCTAGGTATCGTTTTCTGTTTTCCGTGTAAACTTGTGGCATGTTGAAATAAGATTGTAATTTGCATAATTGTATTTATATCCCGATTTTGTCACACATGCATCTTTAACTAAGAAAAATACTTGAAATAACCGCAAAGATTATAAATATAAACCACCACTGAAACAGTACTAGGTTTTGGACGACCCCAATTTTTTCTTGGTACAATCAAAGGTACGGTAAAATGATATTGTAACACGTACAGGAACATATGCCTCACGAATCAACTATCTGCGTGAACGTGGCTTGACAATCCGTTTCACCTATTTGCAAGGAAATAAAAAAATGCAGTTATTGTCAACTGAACTTTTCTTAAACTCGCAAATACCTCAGCAGTTTTCTCTAATCACATAATGACCAGAAGTCGCGAAAATGTAATAATTTCATAATTTCATGGTTTTTCTTGTTTCACCATTTATGTGATTCACCAGTAAGACTTTCTAAGCCATGCAATACAAAATATGACCCAAACACTCAATGCAAAAAAATATTCCAATCTCAAATTACCAAAAGCATGCATCTAGAAATGTACAGAGAATTCCCTATGTTAAGAAATAAAGGAAGGTCCATTTTACGAACTAATCCATGCTGATAAAGTCTAGTAAATGCTGCACATTATGACGTCTGCTCCTAACATTTGGCTAATTACTCAGGTTGATAAAAATCTTCCTAACACCGACTCCCCATATTCGACAAGTAATCACCAAAATCTAACAAGGATATAAACGGAAAAGTAAATACAAATAGCACACACCATAGGTTTATTACAGCATTTATACCAAAACATACATAGGATTAAGCCGACCATATTTAAAGACACCATATTTGTTGACGTTTACTAAACTTGTTGGGTTTTTGGTTACTTAGTTTAAGACCATATTATCGTACCAGATAACTGGCGGCAATTGTTCGGGATACGAACTTCTTTAAAATATTTCAGAGATATTAAATTGCTTTGAAATTTAAATTCATTTTGTATTGGAATTTTCTTAGTCACTGGTATATTTCACATATTTGAGAAATCTTTATAGAAGCCACCAAGCTTTGCAATGTCATCTAAAGTGGAGACTTCACTTTAAATGCCACCCAGGATGGGTTAGTGTCCTTGAAAATAAAGGGTTTCTTGAGTTTTCTGTATGATCTTTGTGAAACAAATGTTGTTTCATAAGAAGCAAGAAATAAAAAAATTGTTTGGTCCAATATATTTGGTGGCAAAGATTTGCTTGATAACAATGCTTTTGGTTTGATTAGAAAGTGTGTAAATGGTTCGGACAGAAATTTAAAAAATTACAGTCAAAACACCGGATGGAATAAAAGCTAAGAAAGCTTTAGCTTAAGAAGGACATGATGCAAATGTAGATAGAAGAGATAGAAATTCAAAAGCAAAAAGAAGAAAGACAGACGAAATTGAAAAAGAGAAAAGAGAAAGTTAAATGCAAAAGAAGAATGAGAAAAATGATGAGAAAGAGAATAGATCAAATGCATTTGCAGAAAGAGGAAAGCGAGAACGAGATGGGAGATTGAAATGCAAAGGGAGAAAGATGAAAGAGAAATGCACATGCAAAAGTAGAAAGGGTAATTAAACTTAGGTTGATAAAGATTATGATAATCTCAGCCAACTCATATTAATTCAAGAGTTCCAGAATTGAGGCTATAGTGACGTCAAGATGTACAGTGATGAGCGAAACAATGTTGCTAGTAGAGCTGATTACTATTCCTTGACAGACAAAGGGTCGTTTGTCAATAGTTTTCCTCTCGGCTGTGTTATTTTTTGGTTAAAAAATATGTCTTGTACGAGTAGTTCCAAATCTCGATCTGGCGCAACATTTAGGAAGAAAACGTCTGATAAGACTGAACAGAAATCCTTGTCTCTTCCAACGTGCAGTTATTGTCAGAAGAAAAGGTGCCCTATTTTCTAATTGCTATAGATTTAAAACTAAGCAACAAAACAATGACAGATCTATTCCAAATGTTCTTATTTCTAAGATGTCAACGTGACGGTCATGTTTTAAAACAATACAGGTGTTGGATTAAACAAACCACAGTCCGATTTTATTATGGAGAATTATGATCCATTGCTGTTGAAAGGTTGTGCATTACTTAGTGATTCCTCCAAGTCTATTTCTGTTAAATATTAAGGGAAGGGACATATGAGCTTCTCAGTGTCTTTTATTATCAGGTATTTTGATTTTTTTTATGAGAAGTCTTGTAGAGAAAGTACTCTTTTTCAGGAAATAAAGTGCGGCTTTTTAAATGTTCCTCTCCATTGTGTTAATTTGTCATCAGACTTTGTCTCAGTACACCTAACTGTCTGAGAGGTGACTTCTTTACCCACTAAGGGTATTACTGTTTACTAGATAATGACCTAGTTGAAGATAAGGCTGTGGTTAATCCATTTGTAACTGACAAGCCTTGTTTGGATAAAAAATTGGTCGTAGCGAAACTGTAATCGGTGATTATACCATGCCTGAGAAGTTAGCTAAATGAGCCATTGAGAATAACGTTGAACTGGATATTATTCGTTTAGTTGCCACATTTATTAGTCATTCTTATGATGACGTCACTTTTTCCTGGTATTGATAAATCAATAGGAATTGGTCGCAACGATCCTCTCTTTGCTACCCATTCTATCGATTCTAATCAGGGTGACAAAATAGAATCACTCGCTCTCGAACAGGAACACGACCCTGAGATCGTCTATTTGTTTTAGATGGTTATTAGCAAGACCGTGGACACACAAGTACCAGTTAGTTATTTTGTGAAAATTGGAGCCCTTTTGAGAAAATGGAGAACACCTGAGGAACCGCTGGTGACGAGTGGTCATTAAGCTATCTAGTTCTATCTCCTAAGTTGTATAGACGGTAGATTTGTAGTCTAACCCATGGACCTCATTTGGCTGGTCATTTATGGGCCATTGAGACTTTTCACAAAACCTTGAATCGTGTTTATTGGCCGAAAATTAAAAGTGATGTTTCTAAAATCTGTAGTTCTTGTCAAACGTGTCAGATGAGTAGGTGAATCCAACCAATAGATACCTAAGGCTTATTAGGAACGTATGCCTGCATTTCATGAACTATTTAGCCGCATAATGGTAGACTGTGTCGGTCCTTTACTTAAGACTAAGTCAGGCAGCCAATACATGTTGACCATAATGTATGCGTCCACAAGATTTCCTGAATTAATTACTTTACGAAATATTAAGCTGAAACAATAGTAAAAGCTTTGATAGAGGGTTTTACACTTTTTGACTGTCCCAAATCTGTCCAATCGGATCAAGGGTTAAATTTATATTCTGGAATTTTCCAGCAATTTATGCATGAATTAGGCATCCAACAGTTTAAATCATCTGCCTTTCACTCTGAAAGTGAATGTGCTCTGCAAAGAGTTCATCAAACTATGAAGTTTATTACTTGGTTATATTGATTTGATACAAGTAAACATTGAAAAGAGGCTGTTCACTTGCTTTTGTTTGCTACTTGGGAATTATTTCAAGAATCTTTAGGCTTTATTCCTTTTGAACTATTTTTTAGACATACAGTCCCTGGACCATTGAAATTATTAAAAGAGACACTTCTTTTAACAGAAGAGAAAGAAATTAATCTTCTTGACTTTGTATTGAGTTCAAATAAAAGATGTCAAAGGCTTGTAAAGTAGCAAGACCTTATCTTCAATCAACTCAGTCACAAATGAAATTAGCGTATAACAGGAATACAACAGAAGGGGTTTCAACCTGGTGATAGAATTCGGGCTTTCTTGCCAATACTTCAAAATCTTCCTCGGTTTAAGTATTGTCGTCCTTATACAAATTGAAGAGAAAGTAAGCGACTTAAAGCACATCATTAACACTCCTGGGAGTCGAAAACATACACAGTTTTGTCATCAGGAGTATGCTGAGAGATATGGCCCAGGTAATTATTTAATATGTTTGTTTGTGCCAGTCGCACACAGTGAGGATTTAAACGATGGAATGCAATCAGACTGTAATGATTTTGTTGTAACCACTCCTCGGAATTCAGGATTCGAAAATAGTGAACAACCTGGTCCAGAAATTTTTCGCATCTCCTGCTACAAAAAAGAACAAAACTGGAAATCCAAAGTATGTCACTAGATTTGACCTGTTGAAAGGAGTTTGGCAAATTCCACTTACAGAAAAAACAAAGTAAATTTCGGCATTCCAATCTCCAGATGGAAGTTATCAATATATTGTCATGCAGTTTAGTATGAAACGATCTCCTTCAGCTTTCCAGCGTTTAATGAACATGCTAATATCTGGTTTAGATAATTGTGACGCTTACATCGATGACGTCAATATCTACAGCGATACTTAAAAAAAAAAAAAATCACTTCGCAAATTGTTCGATCTCTTCAGCTATGCAAATTTAACAATTAATTTAGGTAAACAGTTCCAGATTTCAGTCGATCATTTAAAATGTCTGTTGATACATTGTTAATGAGGAGAGAGATTCAAATAAACTCGTCGTTCAATACTACACATCCCTTGTTCGAGTGTGTGTACCTTCCTTGATGATTTCCGTAAATAAATATTGTTTAACCAAATGAATTTATTCTGGACTTCGAAACGAATCTTACAGAGGGTAATCAGCATGGATTTACATAGACTAAGACATTCCAGGGGATAATCAGCATATTTTTAGATAGACTATGACATTCCAGGGGATAATCACCATGGTGATACATAGATTACGACATTCGAGGTACTAATCAGCATGGTGCTACATAGATTACGTCACGAATCTTCAAGGGAATAATCAGCATGATGGATAAATAGACTATGACACTTAATTCACACCATAATCTTTTCACTCAGTCAAGCCTTCCACCAGTTTTACGAAAACGTTTCCATTTAATTTTCTTTGACGCATTTTTAAACTTTGAAAACTGCGGAAACCAACACGAAAAACAATATACTCAAAATTGAAGATATTTTAAAAAGCGTTTCGAAGAAACTTCCTTGGTAGCATTACTAAGATGGGTCGTAATGATACCATGTTTTCCTTTCAAGGTGTCGTCCATTCGAAAGTCTACGATCGTTTACTTGTTTTGCTGAAATGATCCAATATATCCAAAGACATTTTCTTAAGACGTTAATGTAAAAATAGACGTTAGTCGTGGTAGTATAGATACACATTGCGGAAGCCTACAAGATATTTTACATTCCTTATTTCTTGAAGCTATTATTGCGCCCCTGGTAAGATTAACCTACTGCATTCCAAAAGCATCTTTGTTTACCTTTGGTGTAATTCTGATTTTTATGGTATTTAGTATTTTGTCTTTTTAAATTTATGCACGGTAATCCAATGAAGAAAGCTTCCATTTGATACATCTTCATTCATCATTATTATACGTTTAGCACTGCTTACGTTATATACTAGGAAATAAATAAATGTTAATGAATTTAAAAACTGTAAAATTGACTTTATTATTTACAAAGCTCAAGCACGTTTTCAAAAGGACATAGACAAGTCTAAGTTCTTTAATGTACCTGCGCAGACTGTTAACGCACGAAGCTTAACAGGGATAAGTTCTACAATGAACCTGCGGTGAATGTTAAGCCACGGAACTAAACAGGTCTAAGCTATACAATGTACCAGCATAGACTGTTTAAGCAAGCTAAATAAGTCAGTGCTCTAGAACGTAGCTGGGTGGTTGTTAAAAACGGAGCTAAATAACTCTAAGTTATATAATGTACCTGCGCAGACTGTTAGCACTCGGAGCTTAACAGGGTTAAGTTCTACAACGTACCTGCGTTGATTGTTAAAGCATGGAGCTAGATAGGTCTATGCTAATCAGTATACCTGAGCATTTTGTTGGATTTGGATTGATAGTTGTGTTGTGGAAATTTCCTGAGGTAATTTTGTTTCTCGGAGGAATTGCAAAAACTTGCTAAGATTCGAATTGATTTTCGACCATCTTATACCTGGATTTAAAGAACTAAATACCGAATATCTTATTTCTGTCAATAGCTATACCCGTCGTCTACATTATAATGCACTGCACACGTCTGCTGTCTCCTTTTATTCATTTCGTGCTGTTTTATGCACCATAATACCAATATATTGTTGTATCCTATTAGGTATTCATTCGGCATTTCTTATTGTAGCTTCTCTCTCTCTCTCTCTCTCTCTCTCTCTCTCTCTCTCTCTCTCTCTCTCTCTCAGATTATAGACAAACATAATATGATTAAATTTATCGGATACCAAGAATTTTAGTTTGTTGTTAAAGTATGCCACAACAATCTTTCAACCGCAAAACAGTTTCAAATTAAATTACAAAATTGATTTTAAACCTCAGTCTTGTCAATAACTGGCACGAAGGACCATTTCAATTTATTTTTAAATAACCTATTAGGCACTGGTTTTGCCTTTTGCTATCAAAAGAGTAATTTAATAACGTAAGCATTGAAGACATGGTTGGTCTAAAATGGTGTGTACATTAATAGAGGCAAAGAATATGCAATAATTATTGTATTGAAACTGATTTCAATTATGGATTATAATTATAAAAGATATATTAAAACGTTCATAAGATGGATCCATTGGAGGACATAAATTTTATCCCGATAATTCATTATCTAGATGACGAAGAACTTTGAATGGAAGGAACTGGATTATAGGGTCCGATAATCCTATGCTTCAGTAACTAAGTAAATGTCAATGTTTTACAGGCATTTGACAAGTTTAAGATACAAATTAAGAACAATATAAATTTTAAAAGTCTTTAAATAATTTGCACTGATCGGATATATACTCGAACTATCCATTTTGGAATAATAAAAGATCATTATAAAACGGTTTACATGGATTCTACTATTTTTTTCGCTCATTAAATCACCATTGATAGATGAGTTTTAGCTAATTAACTAGGCATGGACTATATAATTCCTTTAATTAATTGCTATGAATGCTTAATCATGCTTGATTTGTTTGGTATTTATGTATGACATGTTACATACAGTCAAAGTGGTACTCAATAAGCATCAATTCGGGGCAAGAATAAATCTTTTCTCTCTCTCCCTTTTCATTTGTTCTCTCTCTCTCTCTCTCTCTCTCTCTCTCTCTCTCTCTCTCTCTCTCTCTCTCTCTCTCTCTCTCTCTTAGACTTATTTCTATGACAAATGTAACTTAGGTATTTGTAATACCACCCTGAATATAACTGAATGAAATTTCCTCTAGTTGTGATTATGTTTGATTTCTGGTATCATCGTGATTGGCAACTCAGTTTTATTTACAGATTCATGTACATTGTAATAAAGGTCCAAATGTCCGGGAACACATTAGTAGTCTGTACAAATAATCACGATAATCCGTCTTCAAATGTAATTAAATTTTTAGTATAATCATTATTTGTCAATAACATGATTCATGTGATTTATTTCGCAAGGATACAAAGTGAAAATTTAAAAAAAACTCGCAGTATTGTGAATTAAATCCAAACAGTTCTAAACATTCTCTCAAACGTCCAAAAGGTATGGAGTGTTCCGAATGAATTCCAGTGGTTTTTCGAATGAATTACAATATTGAATATAATAATGTGACAATACTTTTAAAAACAATAATGTGTAAACATTCTAGATGTATCACAAAGATATGATCCTGAATTTCTTTAAATGAATTCACATTAATCCCAAAATGGTGATTTTCACCTGAAGTCAATGAGCACTTTATAATTCCAGGGAAGAATTGATATTATAAATCCTCTCAAACAATAATTGAACACAACTGAAAGACTGATTCAGCTATGGATGTTAAGATAGGAATAAATAATTATGTGTATCATTACCTTTATATACAAATCTAAGACAGAATAAAAGAACCAGTATGAGGGTTATTTTCCAATCAAATTAGTCAACACGATGGCTTCTAGAAACTTCCAAGGTCAAAAGGCCACGTAAACATTTTCTCCAAATTCAAACGCAACCCACACCAATGTATCTATCCAAAACTATGAAGAAACATTAAAATAGCAGCTAATCATTATTGCATTATTGTATTATCTGAAGGCTGATTAATTGGGTTTAACGGCAAATTTTAACGCATTGTAGGCTAAATCATGCTGAAGAAATTGGAATTAAGTGCTTTCCCAAAGGCAAAATGATGCAACTGATGGTTATCGAACTCGCAACCAATGTATTTTGAGTCCAATGACCTTCCCACTCAGTTACCGTACACGTAGGATCCAAGCTTTTATTTGATTAAAAAATCTACATCATATTCTTTAGCATATATTCATCTACAGCTTTGTGAGGAATCTTCTTATTCACGCTAAACAACGTGCTGCACGACATAATATATGTCCTTTTCTGTTTTTACAACGAGAGTTTCACTAATAACGCAAATAATAGCAAAGAACCCGTACATACTTTTCTCATAAGCATGGTCCAACTGTAAACAACAAGCACCACGATCTACCGTCGCATAATCAGCATGCAGATGAGGGTTTATGTCGTTTGTTATACTGATTACTCTATCAAACTGCAAAGACGCAGATTTTCCGGCGCATTATGCACGACATATATGAGTCTAAGTAGTTTACACTAAGACTCTACGTATAGGTGAGTATATGTGGACACTGTATTTATTAGTATGGTATTTTTTTCATGTACATATCATATCGCCTACCTTAGAAATTATTTTGAATTCTTTAACTAGTCTTGGACAGATCCGTTAACACAAGCAACTTTCTGAAGTAGCTTTGCCAGAAAAAGTTTTCTCTCAGATAAAAACATTCTCTCAGATAAAAAGTATTACACACTGCGACTTTTTCAGATGTTATATATTCACCGGGATAATACATCGTATTGATTTAATCAGTAAAATGGTGTCCATCAACGTCAGGTGGTTTCTTTTGAATGTCTGTTTTTGTGCACACACTAGTTAATTAGGTTTATTTTTACACCAATGTCGAGTTCAAGACCGTTTCAAAATGCCCTAGGCCTTTGAAGTACGACATGCTATGAGATAAAGGATGTAATGTACAAATTTTACTTACGTATGGGTGGTTAATTCAGATAAAAGAAACGTACGTGACAACAGTAATTGAGCCAATGAGCAGTAATAGCATCTTACTGTATTCAATACGAAATCCATTCTTATTGTTTCTCTAATTTTTCCTGGAGATTAGATAAAAGGTTAAGAATGTTACATGCATTCACCAATCGAAAAAATAAAGCCTAAGCAGAAGGCAAACATGTTTATTGAGTTTAACCACCTGACCTTTGCGTTGGATGGCAAGCAATTGACTAATTCTGTGATTTGACTAATTCTGGAGCGGTTACTTGTACTAAAATTCTATTCAGCTCATTTTGAAATTAATTGGAGTATACTGTGCTTTTATATGGTGCGTCCAGTTTAGTGCCTAACATCATTATTATGTTCCTGGTGTCCCATTTGGTGCCTAACATCAGTAACATAGTCTTGGTGTCTCTCCAATTTAGAGCCTATTACCAGTAAGATGTCTTGGTGTCCAATTTAGTGCCTAACATCAGCAAGATAGTCTCGGTGTCTAATATAGTGCCTAACATCAGGAAGATAGTCTTGGTGTCCAATTTAGGGCCTAACTTCAGTAAGATGGTCTTGTTGTCCAATTTGGTGCCTAACATCAGTAAGATGGTTCTGGTGCATCTGAACTGAAAGTAAATCACTGGATCGCATCACAAATGTAGAAAAATGAAAGAAAGATAGAAGAAACTAATTTCAGTGAAGTGAAGGAATAATTTGAAAATAACATAAATACATTATTCATTAAAACACTCCTAGGATACTTTTAGGGTGAAGTGCACTAGCCGCTGTGACGTTTCGTATTACTCTCTTTAATTTAGTCGTAGTTACACAATGAAGGGAACATTATAGTCACGATTTTCAGCCTCATTATTAATAATCTCAGCAAAATGGACTACGAATGACGAACACATGATTTTCATTTCATGTACTAGCAGAAACTAAACGATTTAGTGACGTCACGGTAATGTTCGAATTCGAAGTACCAACAACTTTGTTATGATCATTTTGTATTTCCCATTAGTCCTGATGTGATGTCCAATAATCATAAATTATTCTTGATTTTAAAAATGCTTATTATTATATGTGAAAAACCCTTGATGTTCTCGTACAAGAAGAGGTTTCATACCATAAACGACAAAATTTTTTCTACAAGTTTGTGTTTATGACAACAAAAAAAGATATTCTGCCGTTTGAGGATAAATCTATAGTTTGTGTCGTCGACATACTCTTTGGGAAAATGTATTATCAAAGCGTGGAAGTTCAAGGATGTAACCGACAAGAAAACGTTATGCCTTATCAAGTCCTTATATGCTGGAATCATACAATAAATTATAAACTCCGCCAATTGCGGGTAACAAAAAGAAAATATTGTATTTGCTTTATTGAACATGAAATATCTTAAGTAAGGGAAACAAAAGACATTCACCCGGGAATGTTCTTTAAAATAAACATATGTTGTTAAGCAGAACTAACTTCGTCATTAAGAATTGTCGGGTATAACTAACACCCACTGTGCTCATCAAAAGACAAATGTACCTGCACAATACTTCCTAATAACATATGTTTTGCTATTAAAATGCTTCGTAAGGACCCCAAGTCATTCATTATGGATATACATCACTGATTGTTCTGGCGAATGACAAACGGCCCATTGCATATTGTTGTTCTATTATAACTCATGCTGCCATAACAGGTGTATCAGAAAAGATCCTCTTTGTCTTGTAGGAGCCATCATTCTACGGGCACAGAACATAGTTTTAAAAGAACAATCACTGAAACCAGTTAGTTATCTTGACCATCAGCATGTACATGTATTGCACGTTTGCCATATGTATTAGGCCATAAAATGTTAATTATTACATAAAGCAGTATATAAAGAAATACTTCTGTTACAACATTTGCTCGTTACACGATGCAGCTTTGCATTGTTGCTAAGTTGCACATTTGGAGCAAGTATAGATATTTTCAGAGATACGTGATTCTTGATACATGTTGCGGCGGTTTTTTGGCTTTAAACAGGACCACTCTCTTGTGTGGTGTTGATTTGAAAGTTACAATCAATGTTTGATTACTGTTTTTATCCAACATAGAGGTCTTATATATTTTTCAAATTCTTTCTTCTTTAAGCTTAATACTTGTAGCCTAAGCTCATTAAAAACACCAAACACACTGTCATTCATCTACTTGATAAAAAGTCTTTTAGAAGAACATATCTCTGCTTCTTTGGGTTTTTTTGCTGAAATTTATATTCATGTTAAATATGTTTTCGTTGGTACTTTATCACAAGAACTCTTTGTTTTACAGGTTTAAACCTAACTCTATATCTCTATAAATTGTTAACGCACACAATCGCTGTAACCATGTAATCATTTAATGACTTCGTCTGCACCTCTGATAAATCATTTTCATCTGGAATCAACTTCCATAGAGCTAAGAGGAAGTCGTTGTAATGGTCAAGCAGGTATAATAAAATCTTCAAATCCACTTGCAAATTCCACTAATGCAATACGCATCTTGTATTTCCAACGTCTTTACTTTTATCTCTCTAACTAATTAATCAGCTGCACCTCGAGTTCTTTACCGGCATATAGTGCATAGTAGACTGCTAATAAATAAACGTAATAGACGACCTTTTCTTTAAACTTTTATACTTAAGATAATATTTTGTCTTACCTTCATCTGACAAACTGTATTAATGCTTTGAATCGTATTATATTATGTGTGTTATCTATCTCATATTCTACGCACAGTCACCATGAACGTATCATAATGTGTTAACAGTTTAAATTCTACACCTAATATTTATAAACTTGCATAATGAGCTATTCCTGGAAAACTATCCTAACGTGCATATTGTAATTTCTTAAAGGCATTCATTAACGATTACAATATCGCACATCATTGAAGCGGTCTTCAAAGCAGTCATGTAGACTTGAAACCGTGTCTGAAGGTTACAAAATTGGATAACATCTTTAACATATTGGAAATTGATAGTTGTATATGTTTGAATCGTTAATTGATTAAAACAATTTTTCTTAATGTTATATATTTGTTTCATTGAAAATTTCAAAGACACCGCCATGTGTTCTTATGGATAAATATTTTACTCTCTATATTCGTAAACTGTTTTGCTGTTGCTATTAACGTTTTATTGCTCAACATTTTAGCTACTCCCAATATGAATGTCTTTTTTAATATTGACTTTCCTTCTTTTATTAAATTATTACCTATGAAATCCTTCATCAACGATAAGTATTTGCCATCGTGGTTCAGTATGACTTTTACATTTAGTTTAGATCCGTTTTCGCAAGGGTCTTGATGAAAAGATGTCTGATATATTCCCACAAGTTATGATTGAATAACATTAACTACTTTTGCCACTTTTGGCACTGGTACATGTAATTCAGATTCTTATCGATATGTGTTGGGTCGCTATGTTTGTCTGTTGAGTGATCATGGTCAAGCATAGTTTGATATTGTTATATGTACCTGAGACTTTGTGCCCGTATGCCGAAAGCATACAATTGGTACACTCCACATTTAACAAGATTTGTTTCTTACAGAGTTAGCATGAATATGTTCAGATAAAAAGCTTTTCCTCTTCCTTTATGAATGCCATATTTGTTTTTATTGTCTGTCTTAATTCTTTATATACTAGTTTTCAATCTTTTCAGACGCTTCTAAAATGAACAATCTTTAATACAGTTTAAACTTTAGTAAATTATTTGGTTGAAATCTTCTGTAAATCGATTTGACGACAATTCAAAATCATCATGTGTGCTTGGCTGTTTTTATTTTCCAGGATAGTATGATTTCCGCTTCGCATCGGCTCTTCCGTTGTGGTTCAAGCCCACTTTGCACTGGTACATTGATACTTTCAATATATAATATCCGGAACGTTTAGTTGGTTATGAAAGTTATTGGCGTTTCTAAATAAGCCTTCTTCCGACATTTATATCTATCACGTCGTCTACATTGTAATATTGTTATATTGCATTTGTTGGTTTCATCATTGGTCTAATGTATAGAACATTCAAACATTTTTACTCGCGTATTTCTTTCCATCATCTCTGTTTATTAATCTGAAAAATATTTTTATTACAACGCGATAGTACCTTTTATTTTTATATTAAACGCGCTAGGAGATAGAACATCACAGTTTTATATGGTTTCTAATAAGAAAGTACACTATCCTGAAGATGAAAATCAATATATATTTATGGCTTTAGACAAACAATCCATAGCTTTGTAGTGGAATGAGGCTATTAATATCAGTCTTAAAAGTGTGATGTACCCATTAGACGGGTGATATGCAAGGTTGAGCGTTTTAACGTTTTTCCTCGGACTCAATATAGTCAGTCTTTTCTTATTCCCACCTTTAAAATGCCAAGAAGAGGCTTTTCATTATCATTTAAAATTCTTGATCATCTATGGCTGCTACTTCAATTTAATTAAATCCTACCTTTGTTCTTGAGCATTAGCCTTAAATGAACGATCATACACCAAATCCATGTGTGATTTAATATATCTTTTTAAGTTTCTAAAGATGACCAACATTATTGCATTCGCCTATCAGCCATGGCTAATAAAAAATATTATGTGCAGATGTCTGTGATGGGTTTGTAGCTGTGACAGTCGTATGGCGCATTATGCAGATTTGAATTTATATGAGTATAGACACTGATGTAGTAATTTTAAGGCTGCTTAGCAATACTTTACCTATCTAAATCATTACAATTAGAAGTTAAATTAATTTTTCTGACAGTTATAAGTATGACAATATTATAATTAGTGTAGAAGTTCATTAGAGGATTTTTTAACAACAGCATTACCCCTACACGGCTCTGTAAGACATTTACTAGCTTTCTACAGAATATTAATCGATCGATGTTTTTTCTCTTCATTTCCTATAAATTATGTATGTACTATAATTTATTGTTCATTTGCCTCATTCTAACATAGATGAACCCTTTTAAATTTTTCGGATGTAGGCTGATATAACCCTTACTAATTAATAATGACTTGATCATTGGAACAAATTTTGAATAGTGGTACAGCAAAGTGGGTGGTTAAAACATTTTTATACGTCACAGCTTGATGGGCATCGGTAGTGGACTTCAATGATTACTCTTTAAAAGTCAAATCATTGTTGAATTTGCCAAGAGAATCTTGAAAGTCATTGTGGGAGCAAGGAAGGCAGGTGTGTCTCTGGCATCCAGCTGGTTTCCGTTGCATGCACTCTCCTATGGCGACAATTACATCACGCACAGAAATATGTGATTGGGTCCCTTTTCTTTGATCTCGAACTACAATCGATTATTCCGTAAATTAAGGCAGTATAAATGGCTTGCTTAGAATGTCGTGTTGGAAACGATAATATTGTTATTCAAGTTGGACGCTTTGCTCTATTGTTATTGATTATAGATGGAGGGTATAGTTTCTATTAAATAATCTTTGTGGAAATAAAGATTAACCGAAGCAAATCCACATTTTCTAAAGAATTTTCACACATGCACCTATCATCAGAACAAAAACAATCACGATATGATTGCAATTCACTTTTGAACTTTGAATTTATTATAGTCTACTCATCTGTTGACGAATCGTGATGTTTGGTTTCATTTGTGGCTGTTAATGTCTTTGTCTCTGATTATTTATTTTGTTTACAACAAAATTAGACGTTCTTGCCAGAGAGAACATTTCCTATGCAGCCACAAAAATATTATAAAGTGGGTAGCGATAATAATCGCATTAAATTGCTAAGCTGTTTATCATATGATGGAATCGTGAAAAAATCAGGTGATAATGGGAAATTTACTATTTTTAGTGTGTTTATACCCTTGAAGTTCACTCTACATTATTAATCAGTTAATGGCCAATAATTCTTAAAGTGTGACGGCTCACAGCCTTTGGTATGTTCGCTCGCAATTCTTCCGGCTGTTTGGGGTATGTATGTATGTATGTATGTATGTATGTATGTATTTATGTATGCATGCATGCATGCATGCGTGTGTGTGTGTGTGTATGTATGTATGTATGTATGTATGTATGTATGTATGTATGTAGTGCATTATTTAACTACACCAAAAAATTGGACCTGTAGAGCAAAATAAAGGCATAGATAAGAAAAATGTAAAACTGAGTTGCACATAAATTTTGAGGGATAAACGTCTCCAAATTAATACAAATATGAAGCACCATAATATAGAAAAGTAAAATGTACGAATATAACAATTTTGTAAAATGTGTATGAAATAACAGATAAAGGTAGCACATTTTATTCTTAAAACATGATTAAACATTTTTGTATGAACTTTATATAGTCCAAGATTTTCTGGGTGGTACATCCTCATATAGTGTTTGCTTCAAGCAGTTCACCTCAAAATAATTCTTTCTCGAAGGGAGAAAACTGATTGACTGGACGATAATGTGTTCCACTGACATTGTGTGATGGCATCGTATGCATTCCGGTAAAGAGTCACAGTTCAGTACGTATGCTTAACTCAGGAATGTATGTCCGATACACGATACAATATCATGCACTCAATACCACCTCATAGATCCGATTTTCTCTGTACGAGAGTTGCCACTCTCCTGTAATGTGTTTGATGTTCTTAAGTTTGTGGAACGGAGTTCACATTCCGCAAGTTTTGCAGGGTTTGACGTGAATGCTGATTTTCATAATATTTGGAAGTCAGTATATGGAATCTTCCATTTGGAAACGGATGACTGCAAGGTAGTCTTGCAGGCTTTTTTATTCGCTTTCAATTCATTGTATTCAAATGTGACTTATCAGCCAAAAGCATACAATGCTTTTTACACATTGTATGAGAAATAATGTTTCGGTAATATATGGCATATTAATGGGTTGCAGATTAAAATTTCTACAATACATTTGAAGTGGAAATGGAGTCTGAAATGTATTGTGTTTTGGAAAGATGTCAGTGTAGTTGGAAAGTTTAAGTATGGCTGCAGTTCCTGCAGAAGAAGCCTTCGGTTTTATCAGGTAACCGGTTCGGGATAGAGCTATGGGGAGTGGCACCACTTATAAGAATATCAGCTGTAACGTATATTTAATTTATGTTGTGTGTTTGACTTTTGTCCGTGATTGAGGGTAGAAGTTTATCTTACCTGACTTTTGTCATTTTTTTAAAGATGTTTGTTTCCATTTGATTTCAAAGCCTAAACCTTTTAACGAACTTAAAATGTTTTAGAAGTGAACTTGTTTACAGTTTGATGGAATTTTCCATTTAAAATGACCAACATCCTGTGCATTCTTTCGTTTCATAGGTCAAGTGATATTAGCCTCTATAGAGGTTTGGGCTATGGAAACATTTATTGTTGTGGTCAGAGATTATTCGAGGGGAATCGTTTATTTAAATTTCGTTTTGGAATTACAAAGTGCTCATTGACATTAAAACACTACTTTGGGCTTATTGTGAATTCATTTAAAGACATTATAGATTGTATCATTGTGATACATGAAGCCTATTGTACATTAGCACATTCAAGACTATTGGTACATCAGCACATTCAACTTTAAACTTGTGATAGAACATTTAAGATTAACCGAGATTTAATTCATAATACTGCAAGTGTCTTTCAAATGGTCACTTTTTAACTTACATAAATAATGTATTTATTAATTTAATAAACTTGTTGGTTTCGCTACTTTCTGTTACTGAGTTCAAGACGACAGAGTTGTAATACTAATAACAAATTGAATCATCCAAACAAATGTTAGATTGTCGAGTAATATGGCACTATAAGGAGTTGATATGTAGCTATCGGGTACAACTTTTTGAGATAAAATGACCGTCTGCTGACAGCTACATGGAAGAGTTATTCCGTCCAGAAAAAGAAGATGAAAATAAAATAAAATATTTCCAAATATGCTTGGAAAAGAACCTGAATGGGAACGATTAAATGGGTTAAGTGTCAAAATAAATTAAACAAACAAACCTGCTATGAAGGTATTGAAGTATATGGACCTTAAACAGGTAATCAATTCTCCAGCAAGAGAAACAACCTGTACGTCTACCACGATCGACCAAAAATCAAAATAACACACTCTAACAACCATTACCCTTGTTTCCCTATTAGTGATCACCACTTATCCAGTGTGTGCACCTCGTAAGCAAAACAGCTTAAAGAAAAACATTTCACACCCTTATATGCAGTACAGATGCTTTAACAATATGTTGAAAATGAATTTCTCCTTGCATTAGGCCATTACCTTTTCTAATACTGATCCAGATTATGACGTCTATCAGGAGCCACTGTTTTCATTGTATCCTAAATAAACACGCTCCCATCCACATCAAAAAAATTAAAAGATTAAAAAACAACCCAGAACTATATTATAATGAAATCCATGAGGCGCAACGTAAACGAAACTATTGTCATCAATGGAAACAGTTCACAAATTATCGTTTATACCGGAACAAAGTCAAATCACTCATTGTAAAACGCAAACGCTCCTTTTTCAAAGAAGCCATTACCTTAAACTCTGACAACAGATCAATCTGGAATGAAGAGAACAAACATCAACGAAACCAGTACTTCTAATAGTAATGCTTATGATATTACAAGTCAACTGAATCTCTTTGTGACTAATATTTCTCACCCATGCGACAGAGGAATCTAGCTGTTTTGCTAACCTTACTTTTCTTATCTGAGTCTGGTTGTCTCAGACATATCGTCTCAGTCAAGGTGCCCACCCGCATGGAACTACGTTTAAAAAAGGAACCTTTGTTGTCTTGTGCTATGTCTGACTTAGTTGTTCGAAAATCAAGCAACAACAACAACAAACAAATATATAACAAAACAACATAGGAACTTAAGGTCTCTCTATTTTTGAGAACACACCATAAAAAAACATTTCGAGAGAGACAGACACACACACGCACACGATGCTGAGGTTTTTGGTATTATGCTTGTTCGTTCCACAAAGCATAGTCAGTTTTATCATATCTGCAGGCCTGACTCAGTACATTTTCAGGTCAGCGTCATTAAATGTGGCTAAGCTACTTAACTAGTTTTAAATACTAAGTGTGAAACAAATTATATACTGTTAGCTACATTTAATGACGCTGACCTGAAAAATGACTGTGCTACAGATAGGATCAAATTCTCAATGCTGTGTGAAATGAACTATGATAGAAAACACTGATCTATGCACATAGCCTATAGACCTATACACTTCATAGTCTTTCAACGCTCTTAACAACTACAGAAGACTTAGTAACAGCCAGAAATGTGTTATGTCAAACATGCTTTATTTTATTTTTGTTAACCATCTCCATTGCGCCCAAGTTGAATCAAAAATATACCTAAAATATTCAATGACAAATAATGCACTTACCAGCCAAAAGGAATCATTTATCCGTCAACACATTAATCCATAAACAAATTTCACTGTAGCTCTTGCCATATTTCCAAGAGAGAAAAAATAAATTTCAAAGAATCCGTGAACTTGAAAGTTTTGCACATGGTTATCCGCTGGGGTCCGTATTTGGAGGGTCTTGTATACACGGGGGTACTTTTACAATCAATAATAATTACAACACAAGTATGTCACAACCAGTTTCACGTCCTCTAAAGAAAAGGAGAGTTATATATGATAGTGACGCGGATCTCTACCCGTGAATAACCCAAGCACGGACACTCATGGCATATGTATATACACTACAACAGAGCTGTGGGCCGAGTATAGTTTCATTATGTACAATATAATTTTCTAAATTGGAACTAATGAAAATGAAACATTTTCTTGCAATAAATATTAACTATTTATTGTTAATTTCATATAACATCCATATATTAAATGTGATAATACCTAAAAACTATGCAGCGTTTAATGTTGTTATTCCACAGTCCTCATTAACATATTTGTATTAATGCACCGCATGTAAACATTGGCGCGTGAACTATATTGCATAAGGGAGAAGTTCTTCCTTACTTTAAAGGATAATATTGGGTGAGAAAAATAATCTAAGTTGGGGTTTGGACCGAGGCAAGGAAATCACAGTCGCGGCGTTACATTATATGTCACCCCACTCGGGCAAGACTCGTGGGGGGACAAATAATGTAACCCCTTGACTAAGATTTCCTTGTCTCGGTCCAAACCCCAACATAGATTCTATATTTCCCAAACAGCTGACAGATCTAATTTTGCAGAGACTAACATAGAGAAACGTACTGCCCTCGTAATTAAAAGGATTACCATGTTAGTTTCAATATCCCCATTTACAAGAACTAACGCTATTGATATTATCGATAAAATAAGCACTAATAACTCAGCGGGTCTAGAAGGAATTCACCCGATAGCTCTTAAGATGTCGGGTTGATCAATTTCTGAGTCATTTAAGAAAATAAATTTCTAGAGTCATTGAAATTAATAAACATATTGACAATTCTTCAGAGAAATGAAAAATGTGACCATCCAACTATAGACACATACTCATCTATCTATACTTTCAAAAATTGTTGAAAACGATGTCTGCAAGCATATTTTTCGGACATCGTAACAAGTAACAATCAGGTTGCAGACAGATACATTCATGTTAAACTGCATTGACGAAAAGTATAGATCAGTGGCCACTAGCGATCGAATCAGGCGAACTTACTGACGCAATATTTATAGATTTTTAAAACTATTTGGTTCTAATTTTAAGAAATATCAGCCTTAAAGTTATTTTAAGCTCTGTTACTTGATTCACATCGTATCTCACTAAGAGACCAAAGGTTATGTGCACGGGTAAATATACTTCTGATTCAGGTCATATGTTATGCTTGTCATGGTATTCCTCAAGAATCTGTTTTAGGGCCTCTTCTTTCTTTACTGTTCATCAACGGCTTAAATTTGTATCCAGTACACTCTAACACAGATCGTTTCCCTTTCATCTGGTAAGTCTCTTGAATTTATTGAAAATAAACTTCAAATTGACTTTAGCAATATATCAGTTTGGTGTCAAGAAATCCGAGTGCATATTGATGCCTCTAAAGCGAAATGTATGAAATTAGGAACAGGACAGCGTCTATCAACTAACATCGATTGACTTCTTAGTCAAAATGCCGTAAATGCGTCTAGTGTTAAAAATCCTGTTATCTACATTGATGAACATCTCAGCTGGAATACACATAACAATCACACGTGTGAAGTGGTTGTCAGCAGAATAATTCCCTTACGATTACTGTTCAATTTTTACCTCCCCAGTCACTTGAACATTATTTGTCGGGATATATACTACCACCGTTAGACAACGGCTCTACCATATGGGGAAATACATCCAATTATAATCTATCCAGAATGAACAAACTGAAGGAAACGGCAGTCTGAATAATTCAGAAACGTCCTAATACGACCCGTCGAATTTTTTGTTTTCACATATGCAATGGCTGCCTAAATAAGCACGTATTCTTTATTTTAAAGGAACCATGACATATAAGATTTAAACGATCTTTCTCCAGCTTAAACTTCTAACCTAACTGAACCAAGATCATCAAATACTGGGCTTAATCTCCAACCACCAGCTCACAACGAACTCCAAATTATGTGGTCAAAATCTAACTTTTTCAAAAGCTCTTTACTGTATCAGTATCACCACCTACCTTTTCGAATTCAGTACCCCTGATGATATGCAATTTAAATGTCATTGCTTCGTTAAGAATCTCATTAATGAAATTCTTTCTTGACCAGCTGGAATGATATATTAAAGCCACCCAAAACAGAATGTTATTGTGTCCATCAATGATATATACATTCTCTATTCGATGTGTGTATATATTACATCTAACATTACGAAATCT
>JAECUM010018197.1:0-10512 GCA_016617855.1 Megalonaias nervosa
ATATATATATATATATATATATATATAACATTTTTATGAAATATTTTTTATTACATATAGAAGTAAAATAAATTAATTTATTAATTAATACAGGGACTATTTAATTCTGAGCTTTTAAAGGATGTTCATACTTAAGTTAAATATACACAGTTAGTTCCTTTCTTTGCCTCTTTATTTTTTGGTTTACAAAATATTAGATTTTATTTGTTTCTTGTTAAAAACATTTAACTTTATTTAAAAAATATATTCAAAATAATAGCCTCCAAAAATATATAACAAAATAAAAAACAAACAATCATTTGCAACAATTTATTACATGATGGCTGCATAAATTATGCAATACTGTGGTCGGCATTGGATTTGAGGTATGACAGAGATGAAATTAGATAAGCCAGAGGATGCTTACAATATATTTTTGTATCACATTTTAGACTGATCCAGTGGCCTAGTGGTTAGAGCATCCACCTTGGATGTGGGAGGTTAAACCATGGCCATGTCATACCAAAGACTTATAAAAATGGTACTAAAGCTGCCTCACTAGGCACTCAGCATTAAGAGGTTAGTCAGTGCTCAAAGAAATTTTTATATTAGATACAGACCCAGGGCTGGGGACTTTAATAAACACACAAGCCCTGACTGAAATTCCACAAGCATGGACTCCCAATTTCCACATGCCCAAAATTTCACTCTCTTTTAATATTGTCAAACAATGTTGCAACAGCTACAATTCAAATATAAATTCAACAGGGTTCAAAGGGGCTTAAAGATAATACAATCAGTACACACACTAGGACTGGATGGTCCTGGTGTTCAAATTTCTTTGCTGGGTTCTTTAAGTGAATCCTAGTCAGAACCGAGTTGACGTATGCCAATGTGTTGTTTGCAGTATGTGCAAAGCATTAATAGTCCCCACTAATCTTTTTTTTTTTTTAACTAGCATACTTCACAAAGTAGAGTAAAACTCCGTCTACCAAGAGTTCTGAAATTTATTTTTGTTGGGCTTTGCTGATAGCTAATTGCCACTTAAATCGGCCTCAAAAATGATTCACGCTTGAACAATATTCCGACAACTGAAATGATCATGCTTTGCATTCTATATATGCAGTAAAATCTGACTTCAAAGAAACATTGCCACTGTTTACAAACTTGTCAAAAATATACATATGGCTTAAACATTCTCATTCATGGCATTGATATGTAATAACTTTGGTTCTTTCACACGCATCTAACATCTCTTTGATTATAATGGCTTGTTCCACTTCCTGATCCTACCTATTTAAATTAGCACAATGGGCTCATCTGCTGCAGCCTTCAAATACCTCTCATTAGTTATTGTCAGCCAATTAAATAATATGTGAAATAGTGGTTTATAACCGGACCTCTTTGCCTTTAATTGCCTCTATTTAAACTGCCCAAGGGATAGTTTTACATCAGCTCCAATCATGATTGTTTACCATTTATACATGCTATATGTAACAGGCATATACAGAAAGTGTTTTGTTTTTTCTTGCTAGTTTTGAAGATTACTGAAAATGGGATTCAAGATGGCTGCCAGAGCTAGCAGCTATTGTATATCTCTCTCAAGTGTTGGGTGCTTTTCTGCAAGTTACAAATGTGATGGAGTAATTCAGGTTGGAAATATTCATGTTTGAAGGTGTCCTCATAGGATACATATACTTAAGATTCCTGAGGACTATGCGATTTAGAAGGAAAACCATACGTTTTATATTCTATGGGAAGGTTTTTGGCATTATTTCTATGATGTGTATGGGCCTACACTGACTATTTGAGATGATCCCTTATTGCTCTTGTGTGCTTGCTGTAAAGACATTCATACATTTGGGTTATTAATAGCCTTTTCCACTAACTTTTAATGACAAAAAACTAAAGTATTTGCAGCTCTAATATTAGCACCATGAGTAATAAGAAAACAGTTCAGAACACTCTCAACTCAAGTCTGCTGGGGCAAAGGAAAGAAAGTTTCAAACCCCAAACCAGGTCATGCAATAACTCACAATCCAGTGCAGCACAAGTCTCAGATTTAATTATGCACACTGAGGAACTGAGTGGCGTTTCCCAAATCTAGAGAGATTTACAAGACATTAAATCAACCTTGAAGGGGACTGTTACAAAAGAAGACATCAATTTACTGGTTACAAGAGAGGAATTAGGTGCGGCAGTGTCAGACAAAATGAAAACAGAGTTGAAAAGAGAACTGGCACAAGAAATAAAAGATAGGATGACAGAAATGCAAGAAAGGATGGAATCTTTAGTGTTTGAAAATGAACAATTGAAAGAAAAATTAGAAAATTCAAAAATGGAGAATGTGAATTTGAAGGAAGAACTCAAAACAACAGCACATCGGGCAAACGATGCAATACAGAAATCAAATCAAAACGAACAATACTCTAGAAAACACAATGTGAAAATATTTAAGATGTCCGAGACACAAAGTGAAAATTTGAAGACCAAAATGGTTCAGTTAGTTAAGGAAGCTACAGGTAAAGACATGGATCAGAGAGAAATAATCACCATCCATAGAATTCCGGACCAACAGGAGTACCGAAACCAGTAATTGTGAAATTTATGAGTTCTGAGGCCAAAATACCCATCATAAAGGACAAAAGAAAAGTAAAAGAGAAATTTCCATAAGACTGACTGAAGATGTCACCCAACTAAACATGGGTCTCATTAACAGGCTCTCTAAGCATTCAAAGACAGAATCTGCCTGGTACTTTAATTGCCTGGTCTATGCCATGACAAAGTCAGGGAGAAGACTCAGATTTCAAGTGTTTGATGACACTGATGCAGTGATTAATTCCAAATCATAGATCACATCTATGGCTAAATGGTATCTTTAGACTTTTTTCTCTTCTCCAACTATCAACATGTTCAAAGAATTGTGATCTTTGTATATTTTTCCGTATTTTGTGATGATTGTGCTGAGGTTTGTATATTCCTTTTATACACCTTGTGCGAACAACACTTCATAATTATTATGATAAATATCATCATGATATGTCTTAAAGTATCAAAATAAGAAAAAGCTTTTATTAGAAATGAAACAAATAAGTAATTAATTATAAATTGTAAATGTAACATCAACATATTCAAACACGATGTTCATTATTAAGCCAGCACTGAGGTTTCAGGTTTATTTTCTAACTTATTTTTTCAAATATTATTTCTCACTGTCTCATTCATTTAGCTCAGCAAAATGCTTGCTTATGTTCCAAATTTATACTTATCCTGCACATTCATATTTGAGAGGAGTTGGGGGAAGGTAGATAATTGCTCTAACAATTACTCTTTGGGCAAACAAAGGTCTTCCTTAGCCCACTAAATCTTTTCTAGTCTTAGCGATTTAACTTGTAAGCAGAAAATATGAGTAGTAGTTCATCTGCAGCCAAGAAATATGACTAGTATTATTAAGTACATGTATTTGATTGTCTTAATATCACTCTACCTACTCAAAAGTGCTTAGTGTGACAGTTATAACTGTATGTATATGTGTGTGTGTGTATGTATGTGTAGGTGTATGTGTGTATCAAATTACATGTGTGTGTGTGTGTGTGTGTGTGTGTGTGTGTGTGTGTGTGTGTGTGTGTGTGTGTGTGTGTGTGTGTGTGTGTGTACACACATGCATACCAGTATGTATATATGTGTGTGTGTGTGTGTGTGTGTGTGTGTGTGTGTATATATATATATATATATATATATATATATATATATATATATATATATATATAGTGTGTGTGTGTGTGTGTGTGTTTGTGTATATGTGTATAGTGTGTATATGTGTATGTGTATATGTATATATATATATATATATATATATATATATATATATATATATATATATATGGATTGGCACTAAGGTGAATAATCTTCCCTACATTTATCTTGTACGTGTATAGGTATGCACTGGGCTACAAAAGACACAACCATAACTCGTACTCCTTGTTTTGTAGTATATGTTTGATGATCATACATATTGGGATTCTCACTTCTCAAATGATCATAGCAAATCATTACACTTCTTTAGGTTTACTTTATTTTTAGTGTGTGTGTGTGTGTGTGTGTGTGTGTGTGTTTGTTTGAATACTGTAGTCAGTACTGGTCTAGAGAGTTCGAAGTGGGCATTTTCTTGGCATGTGTCAAATCACTGATGTTGTTTATAATCTAGATGTAATGTTTCTTAATCTATATCAGGTATTTTGCACCATGTTCCCTATTGTTCACAAAACATGGTGCATTTCTGATATGATGAATTTATACTTTTATATTGAAATTGGATAGCACAAACATTTAAAAAATACTATTTGCCAACTTTTGGGGACTTGGAGACTTTGAAAAATGTAAGGATGTCTTTGATTATCTTAGAGAAAATATCATTGTAATATATATTGCTTACAAGATACATATTTTACAGAGGATAAAGTTTCATATATTAGAGCACAATGGGGTTATGAATGTATTGTAAATTGTTACAGATCCAACTCTCAAGGAGTTTGTATTCTATTTAATAATAACTTTGAGTATGATATAAAAGAATGCAAAAAGGATACTGATGGTAATTTGATTGCATTAGATAGTCTCATTGTCGAAAGGAACTTCATTTTAATGAATGTATTTGGGCCAAATAATGATTCCCCATAATTTTACGATAACAAAAATGATATTATATATGGATAAGAAAATGAGTCTGTTATTATATGTGGGGACTTTAATTTGGTTCAAGATCCAGAACTAGATTCATATAATTATAGAAATGTAAAGAACCATAATGCTAGAAATGCATTATTAATAAAATATAAAAGAAACTTTTGGTCTTGTGAATATATTTAGAGTACCGGTATTAAATGCAGAATTAAAGAGATATACATGGAGAAGAAAAAGTCCTCTAGAACAAGCAAGATTGGATTTCTTTCTTGTGTCGGGGCCCCGAGTGGCCGAGTGGTCTAAAGCGCTCTCCGTTACGGATCACTGCCATCTCACCTCTGTCTGCGTGGGTTCGAGTCTAGGATTCGGCGAATGTGGATATGTGAGAAAGCTTGCCAGTAGCTTCTTGTGGGTCGGTGGTTCTTTCCGGGGATTTCCCAGTTTCTTCCTCCACCATTAATACTGGCCGCCATGTATAGCCTATCGTGTGCTGAAAAATGGTGTTAAGCCCCACAACAACAACAACAACTTTCTTGTGTCAGAATCTCTTATGCCAAATGTAGGCAAAGTGACAACTGAACCAACTTATAGGTCTGACCACTCTATGGTAACATTGTATTTGAATTTAACTAATTTCAGAGGTAAAGGTTTGTAGAAATTTAATAATAGTTTACTGTTTGATAAAAACTATATTGATGAAATAAAATACTGCATAAAGAGAATAAATTTACAACATGCTGCACCTGATTATAATGGAAATATTGACAATGTACTGAATCAGATCTAAGACTGACTATATCAGATTCATTATTTCTAGATACACTGCTGATTGAAATCGGTGGAAAAACTTTTTCATAGGCTTCATGTAAAAAGAATGTAAATAAAAACAGGAAATAAAATTTATGCAGCAAATACAATCCACAGAGAATGGTTCCAAAGGATCTTATGATTCAGAAATATTGAAGTCTAAAAAGAAGGAGCTTGAAAGTTTGAGAAAAAGAAAAGCTTCAAGGAAGTATTATTAGATCTAGAATAAAATGGTTAGAAGAAGATGAGAAACCAACCAGATACTTTTGCCACCTAGAAAACAGAAACTATGTGAATAGAACAATTACAAAATTAATTACAGATGACAATGAAATTATTAATGGTCAATTTGATATTTTAGGGGAAGTAAAAGAGTATTATAATAACCTGTATAATGAGGAAAAAGAGTATTACAATAACCTGTATAATGAGGAAAAAGAGTATTACAATAACCTGTATAATGAGGAAAAAGAGTATTACAATAACCTGTATAATGAGGAAAAAGAGTATTACAATAACCTGTATAATGAGGAAAAAGAGTATTACAATAACCTGTATGAGGAAAAAGAATATTACAATAACTTGTATAATGAGAAAAAAGAGTATTACAATAACCTGTATAATGAGGAAAAAGAGTATTACAATAACTTGTATAATGAGGAAAAAGAGTATTACAATAACCTGTATAATGAGGAAAAAGAGTATTACAATAACCTGTATAATGAGGAAAAAGAGTGTTACAATAACCTGTATAATGAGGAAAAAGAGTATTACAATAAACTGTATAATAAGGAAAAAGAGTATTACAATAATCTGTATAATGAGGAAAAAGAGTATTATAATAACCTTTATAATGAGGAAAAAGAGGTAGAGGATATAGACTTAAAGGACCTTCTCAAAAACCATCAAATTCCTAGACTTAGCCAAGAGCAATCTCTAAGATCAGATGGCAAAGTTACCCAAACAGAAGTATTGGATTGTTTAAAAAGTATGAAAAATAGCAAAAGCGTATCAGATGGTTTCACAGCTGAACATTTTTAAGTCTTCTGGATTGACCATGGGGGAATTTATAGTTAGAACACCAATGAAGCATACAAAACTGGATCATTTTGAAACAAGGTTTTATAACTTACTTACCCAAAGAGGACAAACCTAAACAGTACCTGAGGAACTGGCATCCAATTTCTCTACTTAATGTTGTATACAAACTAGCATCAGGATGTATTGCCAAAAGAATTAAGTCAGCACTGAATTAAATAATATCTGATGATCAAACTGGTTTTGTAAAAGGAAGATACATTGGTGAAAATACAAGGATTGTATATGATATTATGCACATTACAGAAGAGTTACAAATTCCAGGTATATTACTATTAATTGATTTTGAAAAAGTATTTGATTCCATTTCACGAGAAGCTACTGGCAAGCTTTCTCTCATACCCACATTGTCATAACAATAAAGAATGTAAAGACTATTACAATTTACTTTTAAAAAAGGGTGTTAAACCAACTGGTGAAAATAAATGGAATGAAATTTTTAATCTGACTATGGATATATGGCCTGACATATATACTAAAGTTTATAAAAAAAACAAGAAACTCAAAATTACAATGGTTTCAATTTTGTATTACTCATAGAAATTTACCAATGAATTCTTTTCTGTATAAAATAAAATTGTCCAGCACTGATAAATGTACTTTTTGTAAAAATGCTCCAGGAAACAATACTGCATTTGTTTTGGGAATGTAATGTGATAATCAAGCTGTGGAATGAAGTGATCCTTTGGATTCAGAATAATGTGAATAGAGATAATGTGTCAAGTACAAAAACTGGTATATTAGGATGTACAGACAGAGATGGAATATATGAACCTTTTTATTTTTGCTTTCTTTTAGCCAAACACTATATCTATATATGGAAATAAAAGGGGTTATACCTAGATTGGATGGTTTGAAAGTTTTATTAAAGACGCTGTAATCTGGAAAAATATATTGCTACAAAATCTGAAAGGAAGAAAGCATTTGTTGATTTGGGAACAGTGGGAACCATTATTCCACAGTAGCTAGAATGATGTGTTTAACTAAAATACATGCTTAATACCATCCTGTTATAGTGTCCAGTGTGTCACCTAGATGCTGTGTATTTATAATGTCAAATAAGAGAGTGTGTAATACATGAATGTGTGTATGTGTGCTTGCATGTGTGTGTCTGTTTATTTTTTATTTTTTCTCCTACACTATATTTATTGTCCCTAGGCTATATCAGTTGTAAGGTGAGCCTGGGATGGTTCCCCAACCCAATGGTCAAACTATTACGGGGACAATTAAAAAAAAAAGAAAAAACAAATTACTGAAAATTGTGTTTTCTCAATACAAATCTGTGTCAGGGGGTTTGGGAGTACAAAATTGTATTTTGACAATCGTATGACACATCATGCTTCAATTTGATTAAAATCAGATCTCAGTTTCAAGTAGGACAGTGGTGATCTGATTTAGATTGTGCCATGTTATGGCAGGTATGTCAACATCTTGAAAATACATTTGGCGCAATAAAAGTTTCCTCTGGCAAATTTGATTTTTTAATACAAGCCTGATGGGCACCTCACTTCGAATATAGGATGGGCCCAATCAAACATTACAGCCTAACAGAAGGGCCCTGGGCATCAGGCTATCAGATTTATTTTAGCACTGTTAGTGTTCGAACTGGTTGGCCTGGTGACTGGGTGGAACATCATGCTACATGTCTGCGGCGTGATGCCTCAGTGCTAGACATCACTATAAACTGCCACACTGCAGACATCATTGCGATATGGCTGAAAAACTGTTAAAAGCTATATTAAAAATCCAAATCACGTGTTCAAATTCCTTGTACCACACTATCATACTACTAAAAACAATATCACCTGTAGAAAAACTAATTACTTTCCATGACTACAACAAATAACTTGTCTTTGTTGAAAAACTAATTACTTCCCATAACTGCAACAAATAATTTCTACTAATGGCAAGATTGATAAATGTATGTTTTCTTATAGTAGTAACTTTGCCAACCTATCTAGAAACAGTAGCTCCGACATCTATGTAAATAATATATATGCCCCCTTAGAATGGGCACTAGACAAGCTGATTTGAAATGAAATATTAATTATCATAAAGAAATCAGTGTATAACTTCATGAAGAGACATATATATGAGATACGGGTGTTCAAGAGGATATAAACTCAAATAGCTGATAAATTGTTCAAGTAAAGATCTAATTTCTCCTTTGACCACAAAAGACATCAGACAAATTACAATCAATAAGCACATGCCCTTCTATTGATGTACTTATGTATTTGTGCAAGCAAGATATTAAATGGTCCATTATTTACTGGCTCATTACTAAGTCATACAAGAAAGAGATAACACTGCAACTTGCAACCAAGAAAAGCAACTCTGAAACCTGTCGATTTATCACTTGTCAGTCTCAGTATGTTTTATATTATTTTTAGTCCCTCCTATTTGATTATTATTCAGTGTATTTTTACTCTTAGATCCCCAAATGGAAGACTTTCCCAAGTAGCTATGATTCCAAATGTTGAACAGCAGCTACTGCACAAATTAAACTCATACATTTGTCAAAAGTTCTTGATAATAAAAAATAAGTATCACAAGCCTGCTAAGGCCAACTTCAGTTATGAAGAAAGTATTAGCTACAAAATTATTAAATAGTCTCTGTAATTGATTTTTTTTACTACAATTACACACAACTTTAATTGAGTTGTAACAAGTAAAGAATTTCAATTTGAAGAAAATAAGATAACAAAAGACTATTATTAGAAATCGTAGACAGTGCCTGTTTTAATGTTTCCTGTGAATTTATTTTAAAAGATATCATAAAAGGGAAATTATGCATACTCAAATTAAGCACAAAACATTCCATTTTTAAACATTGCATGATGGTGGAAACATCATGCCCCGTTGCTAAAATTAGCAGCCCTAGTCGTCCACATGACATGTGTGACATGTACCATGGCATGTAGAAATTATAATGGGTAGCAAGAAGCGACAGTATCATTTGTATGTGAAATATTTGTTACCTCTGCAAAAAGTGACTATATTATATTGTTATTACAATATTAGTTTCTTGCTTTTTTTACGTTATGACTTTGTTATGAAAGGCAGGTACCCGGCTCCTTCTCAAACTGTAAAACGAAAATAACCAAACTATTCCGCGTGACGGAAGAAGAATCTTTAATATAAATTCAACTTGTTTACACAAGGGAGATCAATGTTTAACTTGCATTCGGAATAATTTCCAGTTCCTTGACTGTACATCATTTAGGGTGCGCTGATAAGGTTCCGGAGGAATCTACAAATTAACAACAACGATGGCGGTCTGCACAGTCATCTGTTTGATTGTGATATTCCTTCCACTTTCAAAGCAGAATGACATTGACAGTGCCATTCATTCTGTTTTAAGTGCTGTCGAAAACCTTGTCAATTATTATACCAATAATTATCAAAATCTTAACATAGATGGCCTTTATGGTCTGAGAGTTTTAGAGGGTAAGCATTAATGAAGAATACAAAATACTATACATTTTATTTAAGGCGAGGGTAAGCACTAATGAAGAATACAAAATACTATACATTTTTATTTAAGGCGAGGGTAAGCACTAATGAAGAATACAAAATACTATACATTTTATTTAAGGCGAGGGTAAGCACTAACGAAGAATACAAAATACTATACATTTTATTTAAGGCAAGGGTAAGCACTAATGAAGAATTCAAAATACTATACATTTTATTTAAGGCGAGGGCAAGCACTAATGAAGAATACAAAATACTATACATTTTATTTAAGGCGATGGGCTGCATACAACACATAAAACACTAGCTCTGTACAAGCTATTTTACCGACATAACAATGGTATTTCAGAATTCAACATACTGGTATGTAGATAGTACATATTTACAGTGTAACAGTATACATGTAGACATTACAGTGCCAATGGTAACATCAGATTAAAAGACAATCCAGCAGTACATAAAAGAGAG
>JAECUM010018198.1:0-18453 GCA_016617855.1 Megalonaias nervosa
TATATATATATATATATATATATATATATATATATATATATATATATATATATATATACACACATATGCATACACATACATATATATACACATATATACACATATACACACACATACATATACATGCACATATACATACATATATATACATACATATATATATATACACATTATATTGTTGTTTTTTGTTTTGTTTTTTTGTCCTTCCCTTTAGTAGTAGTTATTAGTTGTTAGTTGATTATGTGTTGGTTAGTGGTTATGTTAGTTATTGTGGGTGGGTGTACTTTGTTAGTTTTTTTAGTGTTGGAGTAGTGTTGGTTTAGTTTGTCGCATTCTATGTACAGAGTGTTTTATTGTGGTGTTGTTTAGTCGGTATTATATTGTTGGTTCTGTATGGTTGGCTTTTGATGTCTTGGTCCTGTTTGCCCTTCTTATACTTGCCTGTCCCTCGACGCGATTGTGTTTCCCATTTAAACTTATTGGTGTCTGTCTGTGGCGCTGTGCACACCCTTGTTGTTAAAGGTGAATCTCGATTCCTTTTGTGTGTAAGTTCTTTTTTAGGACTCGCCTTTTGGTTTGGCAGTTGTTACCATAGTCCTGCCTCTCTTGTTGTTGCTAGTGCCCTTATTTGTCCTTTTGTCTTGGTATTTTAGTTAAGATTTGCCTGTTAGTTGGTCCTTGTGCCATAGTCTTATTTCCCTAGTTGAATCTGATGTTCAATGGTATTTCTGGCTCCCTTGTTGTTGCATTTGGTTTTCAATTCCTTGTGTCTTTTAAGGCTGATTTCAGGACATGCTTTTTAGCTGGCGTTTTGCCATAGTCCTTACTGTGTTTGCATGTTATTTTACTTACCCTGTGTCCAGCTTAATCCTGTTGTTGTCATTGTTATGATGTCTAGTAGACCTGGTTCTCTCGCCGTTACCATTGGATTTCGATTCCTTATGCCTTTTAGGTCCGGTTTGGGGACTTGTTTTTTAGCTGGTGTTTTGCCATAGTCCCCTTTTTAGTCCTGGTCCTGTTGTTGGTATGTTGTCCGGTAGGTAAGTGTATTAGGATTAATTGTTCCATATGTGTTGCCATTTTGTGTTTATTTTCTGTCTAACCTGCCTGTAAAGCTCTTGGACGCTGTAGGTGAGGGAGTGTGTTTCGCTGTTGTGGAGGTCCTTTTTTGCCCCTGTGTCAGCTTTGTCGTTCCCGGGGAGGTTTATGTGTGATGGCACCCAGAGGAATTCAATGGTGTTTTGATTTGTCTCGAGTTCTCGAATATGTTGCATCACTTCCTCGAGAATATTTGCTCTGCTTCGTATTGCGCCTGTTTCTAAGGTTTTGAGGACGCTGAGAGAATCCGTGATGATAACATGGCGCTGCTGGGTTTGAGTTTTGATCCATTTTAGTGCTTCGTTGATTGCCCAAAATTCGGCTGTGTAGATGGAGCAGTCATCTGGAAGTCGAGCTCCAATTATTTGTTGTTCCGGTACCACGATTGCTGCTGCCGTTCTGTTAGGTTCCTTGGATTTTGATCCGTCCGTGTATATTTTAGTTTATTCCGTATATTTAGTCCTGGAGTAGTTTTTGAATGTCAAGTAGCATCTTGCAGGGATTTTGTTATTTGGTTCCGAATGTTTGTGCTATGAGGTTGATGTTTGGGGTATTATTTCTCCACGCGGTGGGGTCCTGGATTTGCCGTTGCTCCGCTTGTATATCAGTTAACTGGAGTTCTGTGCAGAGGGTATGGACTTTCTTGCTTGCTGGTGGGTTTGGTACAAGTTTTTGATTGAATGATCTTTCGCATAGCTTAGTTAGCGCCTTAGTTGGGTTTGCGTCGCTGTGTATTGAGTTCCTGATGGTATGTCTTAGGATTTGTTCCTCTCTGCGTAGTTGTAGGGATAGTTCTCCTGTTAGTATTTGTAACTCTTGAAGTGATGTGTTGGGTAGTGGTCCAGTACATAGACGGAGAATTTTGTATTGAAGAGAGTCCAGTTGGGATAGCAGTTTGTTGTTGGCTGATGCGTAGACCTGGTAGCCGTAGTCCAATCTTGATCTAATTAATGATCGGTATCACATAAGTAGTGTGGGTTGATCAGCTCCCCGTGTAGTTCCTTTGAGGTGTTTCAGCAAGTTGATGTCTTGTTGTGATTTTTTGACGAGATGTTCGATGTGTGGTTTCCAAGTGAGTTGTTCATCTAGTAGTAGTCCCAGGAAGTGGGTTTGTTTTACGAACTGGACGGGTGTGCCTTGTAGGTAGAGTTGTGGGCATTTTGTTTTCGGTTGTTGGGGCGGGAGAAGAGCATCCCGACAGTTTTAGTACACTGGAGACCGACTCGCTTTATATGGTTCAAACTCGGATGCGATAGAAAACATCTCTACTAGGGTTTTTGTTGGGTAGAAACGTTATGATAGCTAATGTCATGGTGAGGGATAGAGAGAAAGTCAAAGAGTATTTGTAATGATACAGTGTTTTTGAAAACAAACGACAGACACATTTGTTTTAAAACACAACACTTTTATTCAATAAACAATTAACCATTAACAATTATCAATAACATCAAACAAACTAGTTTTGACAAGGTTGGCAACGTTGTGAAATCGTGTGACATTTCCATTGATGGAAGTCATGAGGCCATTGATGTACACTACGTTTGCTAGCTAAAGACAAAAGATAGCCATAATGGTCACAAAACCATGTATCTACTTTCTCATCGTTTCTAGAAGAGTTACGATCAAAATAAGTCACAAAATGTTCTAAAGAATATCTAAGACTGCGTTGATGAAGAAAATACACACAATATTATCCACACACCATGGAATCCTTGCCTTGTAATTTCACATTATTGTATCGTGTGGTCTGGGCATTTCTTCTCATAAAGTCGATGATGTCGTCTTCCAAAGGGGGTAATCCATACGAATCAAAATACTCCACACAATCCTCTTGAGGGAAATAGACGGCGACCCAGCGAGTTCCTGGGAGATGACTTTCGTCCGTCTTGATGACATAAGGTTGATGGTCTTGAGGTTTGCGATGAGGTAGTTCATCTTTAGCACACACGACAGGATTCCAAAAAGCAGTATCCGAACTGTTGTTCTAAAGGTAATAAAGTTCCCAGGTATCCATTTTTTGTTTTGTTGTTTGTTTTTTTTTTCACAGGTAATGATAAGTCATCAATTCAATTCTGGCTTTTTGTTTGAAAATCTCTGACAAGTAACCGTTTTTTTGCTTCGTCTCTCTACTTTGGACTAAGAGAGCTTCGATGCGATAGATCTCCAGAGCAGTCAATGGAGGGCAGGAATGACCACGCAAGCCTTTATACCACTCATGCAACACCACTTCTTCCGAGATGATACTCCAAACGTCGTCCAGATACTCGTCCAATTTTTCTTGTTGACTCATCATCAGACATTTATCGTGTTGAATTTGACTGGGATGATCGTTTTGACATCCATAGCAATCTTTCTTGGTCAATTCCGTAATTTTATCCGCCAGGTGCTTGGCAAAACAGAACACTAAATTTTGTTCGTGTTCTGGCCATCTGGACGTGACCACTACGTCGTCTTCGTCTTGGTCTTGGGGTTCTGCTTTCACGGTATCCTCCCATTCCATTTCAAAAGATTCTCTACCTTTCAAAGAGGGATAAGTGTCTTCCATAGTTTCTAATAGTCTAGAATGACTTCTCTCAAACTGTTGATTTCTGTATTTATCGAATTCGGCATTCAAGATGACGTTGACCGTCTCGGCGAGAGCTTCTGCAAACTGAAGTTCCACACGCAGTTGACCGGATTTTATAGGGTGGAAATGTCCCTCGTCGCTGTCCTTGTCTGGAGTGAAATCAAAGGCCCACAAAGTGTAACCTCCTACATAATTTTCGTACGAAATACCGTGACTGGTGTTGGTTCCTAGTTGTCCGGTAGCTTTGTACAGGGACAAGTACGATCTCAAGTTATTGTTCTGGGCAAAGTTAGGTTCGAAGGGTCTGGTACACAAGGTCTTGCCATCGCGACTCACTTCGATCTTGGACACTCTGTAGTGCTTAAACTGGAAAGGATTTTGACCGCGGGCTCCGTTGAGGTCTACATTGCTGACGATGCCAACGATTAAACGTTTGGGTAACTGTCCTTGGAACAGATGATCTTCGATCCTGGATCTGAATCCAGCAGCAATGGTGGACGTTTTCACTTCTACGCGTCGTATCGGATACTTGGCGGTCGTTCTGCTCAATGTGTGACTGATGTCGTTTCCCGCTTTAGGTAACACTTCTATGCGACGCACGTAAAGTCTGGCTTCTTGGATGATGATTTTGTACTTGTTGGCATGAGCCATCAAATGGAAAGCGACACTGCTGCGATTGAGTCTCAGGCAAATATCCACTCCGTTGAGCAAATACTTGTCTTGCGACCACATGTCCAAATGCAAAAGATCCATCAGTTCTAAACTACGACCTTGCAGGAAATTCTTTCGACGGTCGTTATAGCCCACATTGTGAGGATTGTCATCTGCTCTCAGGGCTGTGTCGTTAAACGTGTCCCCACCTGCTATGTCAGGTTTCCATACCACGCAAGCATCCATATAAGTGTTCTTGGCCTCTTTTCCGTACGTCAAGAGATTTTCTAGGTACGCTCGGTAAGGGTAAGTATCCATGCTACTGCTAACCACTTTGTTATTCAAGTAGAAATCCACTTCGCTGAACAAGGAATGCATGAAACTGTTGACGCGAGCTACTCTGGCATTAGCACCCGGGTTGGTGTTGTCCGTTTTGATCACTTTCAGTTTCAGGTACAATTAACTGCTATTCAGATTGATGTAATCTTCGGGTTGTCCTTTGATTTCAAACACAATGGGAGTTGAATCCGTCAAAGAGGAGACGGGATGAAATTCGACCCATTGGGACTCTTGCATCGTCATCATGGTGGGTGGCATGGCAAACAGATCCAGTTCCGACTTGGAACAAGCGCAAGACTCTCGGTGCATCATTTTCTCTTTGTGATTTTTTTTAATAATCAAAAACGTCTAAGTCTCGGACGGTTCTACTTTTCCTAGTCTGTGTAACTCTGAGAGTGTGAAGTCCTTTGAAGGGGTGTTTTCGTCGTCTCTTTCTGCCTTGTCCTTGCTGTGGTGTCAGTGAAGCAGGAATGCCTGACTCGACAACGTCCAGGGCATTTATAAGAGTTTCTCGTCGGCCCAAAATGTCTTTGCCTGTTTGAAGCAAGACATTTTTGCCTGCTCTCAAGAAAACTTCTTTAGGATTTATTTTGTCAATGATGACGTTTTGGAGAAATTCTTTACCTTGCGTGAACGCGGCATCTTTCAAGGCGTGCAATCCTCGTGTCACTATCGGTTTCAAAACGGGAGCCACCGAACGAAAGGCTGATTTTAACCTATCATCTAAACCATGTCCTCGCTGTCGAGCAACTCCATTGTACACAGGATACATGACTGACAAGGATTTAGAGTAATTGTTTTCGAAAATGGAGTTTCACTGTGACTTTCCCTTTGGTGAATGAAATATTTTGTCCCAGATCTCCTTTTATAGTAATGTTGACAGTGTCGAAATACGACTTACTGACGGATAAATAGTGAGGATGTACAAATTCGCGGTGAACGTGATAGGTGTTTCCACCTTCCTTGTCAGCGTTCGTGGCAGAATCCACTTTGAAAGGAATGACATGCAGTAACGGTACGGAGGTGTGTCCCACCACGTTGTACTCCGGCACATCGGAGTACACAAAGATCAAATTCAGTCCTTGGTTCATTTCTACAGGGATCTAAAATATTTCGCAAAATCCGAGTTACTGATCACGGCTGGTATTTCGTTTCTAATCTTCATCAGCTTGGGGTCTCCACCCAAAATGTCATACAATTCAGGACAAAATGTAACGGCCAATACTTTGTCCTCTGAAAATTTGATTAGTAGGCGACGAGCTATTTTGTGGTATTCGATCGTGACACTTTTTCTGGTTTTCTCCAAGACTTTACCAAACATGTCATTGAACGTGTCAGCAATAGCGTTCACCAAATGTTGACCAATAAAATAATAGCCTGGGGCAATTTTCAACCGATAAGTGGTCCGTTTAGTTTTGGGGTCCTGTGTTTTCATAAAGTCATCTACACTGGCGCGTTCATCCAAGTGTTGTTGCACTTTGCTCGTCATGAACTTCTACGGTAAAAGTGTTTTGATTTTCGACGATGTTTTTGATTTGTGTAGGGTCAATCATTTCCACTAAAGCCACTTCCCAATGGGCTTCGTGATCCAATTGGATGGCCTGAGGTAATTTGGTCGTGTAACAACATAAGGTGTTATTGGGAAACACATCCATGGAACTGTCACTGGGTAACGTTAAGTAATATTGGTTGTCCATAATTCCAGAGTTCTAGTGTCTGAGGAGTCGCTGGAAGTCAGAGGAGTGTCTAAAAGAGGATGGTTATTGTGACTGTTGGAAGGGGAACTGACGTTGGACGCAAGACTCCCGTTCTTGTTCCCGTTAGAGGATTATTTCAGAGACGGATTGGGAAGAAGGTAACCGATGCAACTGCTGAGTAAAATGGTCCACAAGTGTTTGTCTCCTTGTTGCAAACTCAAATTGGCAATGGCAGCACCGATGACACAATACACCACAAAGATTTGGCAGAAAAAAGACGATTTGCGTTTTAGGCATACGTTCTCCACACCACATCCATAAGGGTTGCTTTTGTAGATCTTGCAGAGAAGAACTGGGGGAAGGAGTGGTTACTGCGGTAGCTGAGGATGTGTTGAAGGGCATGATGGTCACTTCTTTTAATAGTCGATGATTTGCGAAGCATGGATCCAAGAGTCAAAACTCGGCGGATATCCTTTCCAATGCACTTTGACTTCTTTGATACTTCGTTTTCCCACTTTACGAGTTCTTCGATCGAGAATGTTTTCGATGTCGTACACGTCGTCTTCTTTGTTGGTCACACGTTGTAACTTGGGTAAGTAAAACGTTCATTTAACACTTCCCCGTTCATGTCTTCCAATTTATATACGGGAGGATGACAGCCACGCACACGTTCGGTGACACGAAACAATTCCTTGGTCCAGTTGGGTAAGTAACCTTTGTCGAAAGTGCATTTGGTTTTGCCAATACGCACCCAATCTCCTGCTGCCAACACTCCACCTTTCTTGGGGACAGTCACCGTCGGGGACGTACCAAACAGGCGGTCGAAGACAGTCATGTCGTTGTTGGGAGTCACTTCTTGAGTGGCACGTCCGATGCTCCGATGGTAAGATTGGTTGTACGCTTGGACTAGGTGTGGCAAGACGTCGATGTACTTGAGAGTGTGTTGACGCGTAAAATATTTCCACATTCGTTCTTTCAAGGTGCGTTGAAAACGTTCCACGATGCTGGCTTTGGTTTCTGGATTCTCGGTGGTGAAACAATGAATGTCACGTTTCTTCAATTCTTTTTGGAAAGCTTGGTTCAGAAATTCGGTGCCTTTGTCTGTTTGCCATTGAAGAGGGATACGTCCGCTTTGTTTCAACACCAGTTTGAGGGCTATTACTAACTCACTGCTCGATTTAGAAGTCAATGGCACGACCCAAGCAAATCTGGAAAAGACGTGATGACACAAAACAAATATTTGTAGCCGCGATTGTAGGTGGCCAAATGAGAGACATCGGATAAATCGGCTTGCCGTTGATGATCGATGCCCTCCACTCGTGTGCGACTTCGGGAAAATTTTCGTCGAATGGGTTTGTGTAAGGTGTACGTGCCTTGTTCTTGTAACCATCGCTGCACTTGAGGTAAACGGACACTTTTCAGTCAAGTATTGGCAGCACGATACAATTTCTGAACTCCTCCTTAACCTGCAGGATGGGATGGATCGTAGTAAATGCTGGCTAACACCTTCTCCATTTTTTAATAAGTGATCCACTCTTCGCTGATGGTACTCTGAAGTGGTTTAGAAACGGCTTTACGTGTCCGATGTGCCACAGGAATAGAAGTCGAAGGAAGTTTTGGTGGTATTGGCGGTGGTGGTGGTGGTAATGGAATGGCTTTGGTCTTCTTTTCTTTTTTCACTTCTGGTTTCCCTTCTTTCTTTTTGACTTCTGTCGAAGGTGGAGTGGGCATCATCTTTTTAACCCAAGCTTTAAGTTCTTCTCGTTGGGGTGTAGGGGATGGGGTCAACAAGGACGCTGCAATCTTACTAGGGATGGGAGCTGCTGACGGTGTTTGAAAGACTTCTCGTGCCTCTTCTTCCTCAGACATCCGTGGGGCTGCATCTGTTTTGACCGTTGGGGGTGGTGGTAGTGGTGAACTTTTCATCAAGGCCTTAAAATCTTTGAGAGTGTTTAGAGCTGTTTCATCTAAAGCTTTTTGGTGAAAGAGTTGCAGTTCTTGTAACAGCTGACCGTACCTTTGCAATTTTTCCGTTTCTGACAAACCACTGAGATCCATCAATGATTGCAATTCCTGTTGTAACTGGGACATTTCGGTCAAATGAGGATTGGGAGGTAAATGCGGGGTTCGTTGTTCTTGCCAACGACTGTATTCCATCCATTGTTTGTAAGGCACTAAAGCCAGTCTTCGTCCTTAAATTGGATTTCAAGGGCCACGTCTGAGATCTTTTGATTTCAGAGGTCCCTTTTATCCTCTTGACTTTTTATCTTCATCCAAGGATTCTTCCCATTGTTCCCAATACTCCTTTCAGAATGGGTCCTCCTATGGTTCCCAGTATGGGTCCTAACAGGGGTAAAATGGCAATTCTTCCGCGTTGCACCAACATCTTTTTCTTTTGACGAATGTGTATTTTGTTTTGGACCATTTGGCGATAAAGGTGTCGATGTTTGGCTAAGTATTCTTTCTGATGTTTAGACAAAGGTGTTATGCCTTTCAAGACATTCAAACAACATTCGCTCACTGTATCGATGACGTCTTTGGAGGTAATTTGAATGAGTTTTTTTCGCATGGATGGAGGAGCTTTGGACAGGACGGAAAACATGTCCCAATGTTTGACTAAACGAGGAGGTAGTTCTTTCCTTTTCTTTCCTTTGTGGGTAGAAGAAGGATGTCTTTTTTTGGGTGATATCTTTCTTGGTTGGTTCGTTGGTTCCCGGGCTCATACCAACAAAAACACTAACGTCGATGACTTGCACACAGCCTTTTATCCTTTTTTGTTTTCCAAAATCGCCAAGGAATCCTCCTCTTTGGTGACTTCTACTTTTCTTAGGACGAGTGTGTCTTTTCAGGGACAGACGTCGATGTTTGGCTAAGTGTTTTTTAGATGACGTGACTGTCCTTTTCTTTTTCCTTTTCCTTTTTGGACAGACGAACGACGATGGTGACAGTGTGCACTTATTGGAGTGGACATCTTTCGGCATTCAGGAGCACATCAACACTAAACCTATCCTTTGCCTCGGGTCTTTTTTATACTGGAATGCGTCGCCACTGATTGTCTGCTCTTTTTTTGTGGCTGTGACCTGGTCTTGACACCGTTACTCTTTTTCCTTTTCTTCTGGGTACGTTTGGGCGTGGCTTTTTTCTTGGGGACGACTTGGGAGCATTAGGATTCCATTTAAGAGGGAACGAATGATGACACCTCCTAGAGAACCGCTTCCTCCAGGTTTCAAAATGATTTGCTTTTTGATTTGAGTGTCGATGCGACTATCGGCTAGTTGCGTGAAGGCTACTTTGTTTCTCTCAACAACAAAAAAAAAAACAAAACGTTTGGTTTGATGTGGAATGTGAAAGATACCTTGCAGTAATTGACGTGCTGTCACCGTAAACCATCGTAAGACATCTTTGAGACTAGCTTCTAAACACGAGCATGTATTTGTGGATTTTTTTTCGCGACTGATGCCGTACAAGGCACGAATCAATTTCACGGGAAGATGAGACTGAAGGGACGTCATGTTGACGCTGTGTGAGACAGACCCCAAGTGACCGAGGTTTTTATAGACCTTTTTGGTTGTTGTGGTTGTTGTTATGTCGACGAAGGGGACGTGTACACGACAGGCCCTCCGTCTTGGCCCACTAGTGAAACAGATGGGTACGAACTTGCAAATAATCGGGGGTAGTGGGTTTTAAATCCACGAGTAAATAAGCGTGTGGGGTTTGAGTGGCATCGTCGTACGCATGAATCAGCCAAGACGTTCCTAACTGTTTGGCTAACACTTGCACTTGCGATTTATCTCTAGGGCTTTTAAACAACACCACGTAATGAGCATTGAGACTGATAGTGCGATGGGCTTTACTTTGTTGAAACAAATTTTGAGTGATGTAAACGACACTGGCATTACGATGATGCCCTTTGCGCGTAAACCACAGTTTAATTTCTTCCTCGTCTTCTCCTAACATGGCGTCAAAAATAATCAAATGGGTTTGACTAGGGTCAGACACGATCTCGTCGTCTTCGCCAGGAATGCCTTCTACAAAGACGATGGAATCGCCTTGACTTTCTCGCAGAAGGCTGTACGTCCATTGCCACTCTTTGTAACACCACACGATTCGTTGAGGTGGACGATCGATCAAATGATGTTTATGTTCGATCAAACGTTTGACAAATTCGGTTTTGCCTGAACCGCTGGGTCCGGGAATAGCATGTTAAAGGGATGGCGAAGATACAAGGCCTCCCAACTGGTCTGATCTACGAGTTCGTCGATGACTTTGACAGTGGAGGAAGAGGGAGCAGAAACAGTAGAGGTAGCCATAGTACTAGTGTAAGGAATGTCATGTTTGATAGGAAGACAGACAAGACAAGAGTTTTTATACTTTTTCAGGACACGTTTATTGCCATCTTTAATTGTGAACAACACGAAAGACAAAAAGACATAAAATCCAAATGGTTAAGTACATGAATAAAAGACACATCAAAACGATCATAGTGGAATATAAACAAGTCTCTGTACAACATTTGTGGTGATCAAGAGGTGGTATCGTAGGGTCTGTGTGCAATGTTCTTAAAGTCTCTACACTCCTTGGCACAGTCACACAAAAGTCCTCCTGGAATGGTCTTTCGGGGATGTTAATGACAGTCCTATCCTGTCCTGAAGGGAGTGGTTCTTCTTCTTCTGGTACTGTCACTAATACAGGTTTAAAAGTTACTTTTTCACTGAATGTTTTAATATTTTCGGATGAAAAATCTTGGGCAAAGTGTGCCACTTCTTTTGTCCAAGCCTCGAAAACCCCAACGTTTCCATTGACGTACATCTTTCCAGTGAGGGTGTAAGTGACAAGCTACACACACATCACCGTACACATTTTTCAGTGCCTAAAAGTTGACGAATTTTTCTTTCCTGTAGAGGCTGTCGAGAAGTATCGAGATGAAATCGCAAAGGTTTGAGCAGAATGAGTTTTTTGTGTACATTTAAAGGGACCACTTTCATGCTTTTTGGAGTGGTATGTACTGTTCGTAAGGAGTCCACAAAGAATCGACTGGTAAACCAAATCCCAGAAAGCAAGTCACTAAGACACTACACGTCGACCCCATTTCAATGGACACAGCTCTCGTAATAGGCGACCGTAATCCTCCAGCGTTTTAATATTGTCATTGATTTCCTTCCACGGAATCTGTTGTATCACGAATGATAAAGGTCGTTGCTTGCTAGTCCTTTTTTATACCTCTTTTTGTCGGAGGTAATAAATGTACTTTTTGAATAGAAGTGGTCGTATATTTAGTCACTAACTCACATACTATATGTCGCACAGAAGTGTCCTCTTGAACTAAGTTTACATTGTGTAAAAGATTTTGGTAACCCTCTAACTCTTCTTCTTTAATTCGGTGTAGAATGGCTAGCCTGTAAGAAGTAGGATGAGCAGCAACCAAAGTCTTCTGGTCCTCGTCGAGTTGAACAATGTCTGACCACTGGATCGCCTTCACATGAATTAGTCCTCTTATAGCATTTAGCTACCAGTGGTTCAAACATCGGTGACGTAACGGATGAAAATGTTCTTTGCGTTTCACTTGCATTTTGACCAACTCTCGGTAAATGTGTTCTCTCAACTCCACAGAGATACCACGAATGTTCTCTTGTAAAGTAACCATTCAAGAATCACTGGGTCGTGGCCAATAGCCTCGTCTATATTTTTGACTGAAGTAGTGTCCTCCCATAATAAGTCTTCGTTTACTTTGGAAAAGAGCAGAGTTTAAAAATGGAGAAATGATTATGAGTTTGCGTTTCACTTGTATCTTGACAAACTCTCGGTAAATGCGATCTCTCAACTCCACAGGCAAGCCACGAATGTTCTCTTGTGAACTATCTATCCAGAGATTACTGAGGTCGTCCCACTAAAGGTAGGTAGTGACAATCAGGAGACCATAGCGCATGTTCCAGGTAAGCGGAATCTTTCTGTTCCCACTCGTGAAGTTACACACCGCAACTGAAACACTTGACTTAATTCTTCGGGCGTAGGTCCTCCCAGATATTTTGGCCATTTTCCTCGGAAAGTTTGGAGTCGACTTTCAAAGTCGCAGTATTCATGTTATCGCACAGGGAACAAATATTCATCTTTCACAGGTTCATTTCAATGAGGGTAAGGTGATATATGTAGGAGTTTCTTCAGTTTTGGATGACATCCGTAAGGTGGTAGCCGCATGGTTTCAAAATGATGGCATCCACCATGAAAACCAGTGAAGTGAAAAGGTGAACGATGACGAGTGGCATCGCTTTCTCATCCGTCAGGTTTGACACGCACAGCATCACTTTCCATGGTAGGTATAGCAAGGTTTCCATGATGTGGTACTGAATCGCTCAGGTCATAGCGTACGGCATCCCTGCCATCGCAAGGCAGCATTGTACAAGAGTTTCTCGTTGGACTTGAGTCTTACGCTCGATACTTGCTGTTTGAAAGGATTCATCTTTCTCGCTTGGTACTGGTAGTTCCAATGAACTACCGGTCTTGGACGTTGTCCCGTTTTATATGATGACCAATATCAGCGTGTCCGTACCTTGAAGTGAAGTGATTGGGAAGCCATACTCGCTTCTGGTACACGATTTGAAAGACTTTTTCCAAGGACCGGCACACGATTTTGTGTGTGGGTACACGTACAATCTTGTGCGGTTCGTGGGTGGTCACTTTAAAATTTCCATCCTCTCCAGACTGCAAGGCTTCTTTCAAGACGCCAAAGTTCACCAGTCGACTGGTGCTAATAACTGAGAGTCAATCCTTTCACTTTACACACCGTGTGCACTTCTCCTTGTGGGTCTCGGTATTCGTAGCCGCAATTTTTTGGACCATCACTAGCAAAACTTAGAATCTTGTCGTCGGGATGCTCGTCCGCCCAGGCTCCTAAACGGTCTCCTTCGATGTTACGGTGTTGTTGACCCAGACGATCGATGAAGACGCAACTGTCCGTGTCAAAATACAGCACACGATCTCCTAACAGTTCGAAAGCTTCATACAGTTTTAAGCGAGCATGGGCTGTCACGTAAGCCGCAATGATGACATTTCCAAATTCGTCGGCTTCTACAAAGTCCAGTTCTTCTTCGTAATTGACTAAGATCAAGTCCTCACGAACGACGTCCACGTGTTTCACTTATTTGGTTTTGTCGTGAATCATCTGAAAGTAGCGGGAAGGTTCTGTCAAATATTCCGTCTTGGGTAAACACGGTCGTTGTGCCATTTTTTACCACAAGCAATTTAACATCACTTTGGCAAACGATCGCCTTCCTTCGTTTTTCTCCACGTGGTCTAAAGTGATGCCTTCCTGCTCCCAGTATTTCTCTTTGAATTTCTTTTGGTCTTCGGGAGTGTGGCACCAGGAAGGATAGCCGCTTCTTGTTTCAGTTTTAAAAAGGCATTCACGTAGTCTGCGAAAATGCCTTTCTGAGTCTCGTCGCCCTTGTGGTATTTTTCTGTCTTTGGAAAGTGGTAAATTTCGTACACTTCTAACAGTTGGTATCCCAGGTCCAGAGCATTGAACAATTCCACGCTGTCCAACGCTCCCGTTAAGGTGCTTTCTTCCTGGCTGTGCTGACATGGTCGGTCTTGGTTGCACGTTTCGGCACAAGTACGACACAAGGGAAGCATCAGTTTTCCTTGGCAATGATGAGGTAAAACGGGATGGTACAAGTTCGTGGGAGGCAAGACTTTGCACTTGATCAATCCTTCGTATTGTCGAATGTTTTCCAGGTCGATGTGTTCCGTCAGCAATTGCTGGTGCCCTACAGGAAAGTGAAAATATTTGCACACGTAAGGATACAGCGAACACACGTCCAAGTATTTGATTTCCTCTCCTTTCTCCTCGTCGGCTTGGTACAGCAAACAGGTGGCATTCGTCCGTCCTCCGTACAAACTGTCCCGCGGGTTCAGTGGGTCCACCAGCTTGTAACTTTCCACGATGCGCTTAAACTCGGGATCGGTTTTCAAACGGTGATCGTACTCGTGTTCCCACATTTCTACCACTTGGAATCCTTGCTCTTCTAACTTCAAGCGCCGCTGACAAGTGGCCTGGTAGAAGTCTTCCATGATCCGTTGTAAAAACTGATTTGTCGCGTTACGTTGAGGGTGGCAAATGGGACATCCGTGAAATAAGCACTCGTTAAACTCGTACACGATCTTGGAGTTTTCTAAGTCCCAGTTATCCACCGAATACCTTCCGATGGTCTTTTCGCCTTCTCCGTTGCGAGCATGTTGGATCCATTTGTCTTCCTTGTCGCATAAGTAATGTAACCAGCGTAGGGGTCTATGATCCATTGGGCGAAATCGGTCAGCATGTTCGGTCCCCGAAAGATTTTTTCACGTCCTCCAGGGATCTTGCTACAGTGAGGGCAATGAGTAAAGATAGGCTCTTGGATGCACATCTCACATACTTCGTGAGCCACGCAGGAATTAGGAATGTGAATACCAGTCTCTTGCATGCATTCGAAATCGAAAAAGATGAAATTGCCTTTCTTCTGTTCATCTTCTTCCTCTTCATGTTTGGAATGGCATTTTTGAATGTAGCATTGGTGTTCCAAGTCCACGGTTTGGCGACAAATGTGACATCGCTTCTTTCCTGAACATACGTGCGCCTTGGCATTATTGGTACGTATGACTTGTCCACAAGTAGGGCACAATCTCAGGAGTTGACAAGCACATTCTTTCTGTGAACCTTGCGTCTTTATATGTTGTTGGTAACAGGCAGGGCTGACAAACGTACGCTGACATGTGGGCAATGCACTTGTTCTTGTCCTTCGTCAAGACAGGGTTTAGAGTATTTTCCGTCTTTGAAATCTTTGCCTCGAAACAACAGAGGTCCGCGCACTTCTTGAGGGTGCACTTCAAGGTGTAGCGTGGAGCCAAGACGTCTTGCAACTTTTGCATTTCAGGAATGCCACAAGCGGTGTCTTTGGATATCCGCGCTTGCTGTAACAGGAGTTCTGCTTCTCTTCGTTGTTTGGCTCGGCTAGATTTCTGATTAGTTTGCCAGGCTCTTTTCCATTCTGCCGTGTCGTTTTTTGTCTGTATACGTTCGTCCCACCACTATGGCACAGGATAAGCACATCTTGTCTTGAGGGTTGTTAATTCGGACGAGGCTGCGCTTGATGCTGCGAAGGTCGTGTACCAATAACACCTTTTTGCGTCCGGTCCTTTGGGGAACAGACACGTGGGTCATGAATAGTGTAACCTTTCCGTCGGTGATGTGAAACTTGTCGTTGGATTGTTGCACGTGTTGAATTTTGTCCATGACTTTGGAAGGTGTCAATACTGCTGGGCTGCTAAACTCGATCTAAACAGGGGACTTCAAACTGTCGTGATGAATGGAAAGTCTCAAGCGATCGTCTTCTTTGGCTTCACATTGCTGTTTGAGTGTGGTTAGGAAAGAATCCCACACATCGATGATGAACCCTTTTGCTTTCTCCAACGGTACGTGGGACTTGAAATCTTTAAGCTTCACCGCGTACGTGTAAGCCGTAGTTCAAAGGTTTGTGGAGGAGCGTTTGTCGGTGTCTCGAATGTGGTAGTAATTTTCAGGGTTTACTGATGGTGATGGACTTTCACTTGGTGTAGACTCTCTGGGTCTGCATTCTGGATCACTCATCTCATCTTCAAAATCGCTGGCATAAATTTGAACCAAGACTTCAGCTACTGCGCGAGGCGATAAATCACGTTTCTGCCTCTTACTTTCTTCTTCTTTCTTTATGAAATGATGCGATCATTTCATCTTGACTGCAAAAAGTCAAATGACTACATTTGAAACGCCATGGACCCCTATATATCCATGTCAGCCTCAGTGTATATATAAAGGGCTGTTGCCTTCCCTCTCAGTATTCATTTTACTCTCAAGCCGACCAGCACGATGGAAGAGCCCACACAGATCGAACTTCTGATTAGAGCTTTGCGAGGTGTCATATGAAAGTTTTCTTCAGACAAGCCGACGGACTGCTACCCCTCCTTTCGAGATAAAAGTCAAGATACTTGCTATATCTGTCAGAAAAAGGGCTTTGGGCTACAGAATGCCCAGACCGTCAAAAAAGACATGTGAAGAGAGACAAAAGTCAGGATACCTGTTATCATTGTCAAGAGAAAGGACATTGGTCTTCAGACTGCCCTGAGAAACAACAGGAGGCAAAGGAAGAACCCCGACACGTTCAGAAAGAAAAGATAGAAATGAAAAGAAGGCGAGAAAAAAGTGAAGAAGAAGAGGAGGAAAAAGCTGTGAAAGTGATGAAATTTAAAAAACAGAGAGAGTAAAAGAAAAAAGACACAGAAGAAGTCTATGAACTTTTTTTTAAAAAGTGTTGTGTTGTGTTGTGAATTGGATTGTAAATATTTGTACCAGAATAGACCAGACTGAAAAACGTAAGTGTCTCTTGGTTTTGATTTTTTAGAATGATAAAGAGCCAACACTCACGCACTCACACACGTACATCATAGGGTAAAAAAGGGATTTTGAGCTTTAATTGATTTTTGCAAAATGAATATTATCCCTTTTTGAAATAAGTGAGTGGCCCTGAAAAGGGCCTTTGGGTGTTTGTTTGTTATTTTGTGGTTTTTTTCAAAAAACAAACTCAGGAAGGAGAAGCAATCAGCTTTAATTGCCTTAAGCCTTTGCCACGGCCAAGATCAACTTCTGGAACTGCTCCCGTCGACGATTTGGTAGAAATCACTAGGGGTGGTATCTCTGGTGTACTAGCAGGGTTGGACTGTTTGGCTCGGGAAGGTCTTTTTCTCTTGGGTCGTAATAAAGAAGTCTGATACATTTGTTTCAGTCTTCTTAACTCTGCCAAAATGTCCAAGAGTACCATTACCGTTTGAGTTTCACTGTTCTCCTTCTCTCCTAGACCTTGTTTCTTCTCTACTGCTTCTCTTCTTCCTGTCGTTTCCTTCTTGCCTCTTCTTCTTCTCGCTGTTGCTGTTCAAGGAGAAATGCTTGTTCTGCCTCTTTCTGCTGTTGTAAAAATTTCTCCAATTCTTCTTTTTGTTTCTGTCTAAAATCTTCGACCTGTGGTAAAGAAGGAGAAGGTGGCGAAGGTACTGGTACCGGAACAAATTCTTGCGAAGAGAGAAAATCTAATAAATCCCAATTAAAATCGACCTCTTCTGGAAGTAGACCTGTATTAACTTTGGTAGCCGCTGCTATGCCATCGCTTTTCGTCTCCACAGACGGTGCACCCCAATTCATTGTCTTCTTAGTTTCCGTCATGTTTCAAAAAACAATGTCGCATCGATTCACTGTGCACAGACGCTAGCTCATCTATATAGGGGATGTGACGTCAAAGGTAGCTCTCTTCGGATTGGAAGACAGACTCCGCGAAGTGACTGAATTTTGTAACGCGGGTTGGGATTGATGAACAATCTCAATCCGTTTCGATCCGGTCTTCCACTATAAATAAACGCGGTTCACTTCATTCCCTTCACCTGTTCTCGTCACAAGATGTGGACAAACGTTGAATCCTCTACTTTCGTATCGTCGTTGTTTTTCCGTACGGACTTACCCATGTATGTTAAATCAACATAGACCATTATCCGGATCACCGAGACGACTGTTTGGAAAAGAAGATGCTATGTGGAGAGACAGGGCTGTCTGAAGCGAGTCCTCATCTACGGTCCAGAGGTTAGACAAAGTTTGAGAAAGAGAAGGATATCAGTGAGATGTCCTCTATGTTAACGAACTGGTATTAGCATATGCCTCGAAAAGATATTTATTCTTTCTTGCCTAATTTTTTTTTTATTCGATTGTATAATTTATGTTTAACTCCCTAAACATTATTCTCTTACCTAAACTTTTTGTTTAGTCGGTTGTATGATTTGGGTATGATAGACTGATGTTCATCAATCTATGGAAACGGACGCGAATGCATAAAACATACACTTTACTATCCACAGAAACGGACGCGAATGCAGAAAACTTTGTATATAGTAACAATAGGAATGGAACAGGTGGGGTGACGTCATGGAACTTGCCACATTGTTGCAAGTGTCCAGTACCGTGACGTCATCCCACCTGTTCCATTCCTATTGTCCCTATACAAAATTCCCATTTTCCGTAAAGTACCCCAGGGTGTGCCATTTGTCCGT
>JAECUM010018199.1:0-41919 GCA_016617855.1 Megalonaias nervosa
TATATATATATATATATTTAATTTGCACATATGGGCGTGTGTATGTATTTTGTATATGTTGGAGCTTTCCGTCAATTATTAAGATCAAGATGAGGATTCTACATAGATTTTATCAACTTCATTTTTAGCCTGAAACTTAATTACTGTAGCTTGTATAAGCCTCTTCGGATTTACATCCGTTTTGTACTAAACGCACCTCTAAGAAGATATGACGAATGCTATCTGTACCTATGTCATCATGATAAAAGAAATAATGGAAACGAATTTGAGATTAGACAATATATATGTTACCAAGGCAATTATTGGATCACTGTATGTGCTTTGATCAGTGTATGTGCCTTGATCACTGTGTGTGCTTTGATCACTATATGTGCTTTTATTGCTGAGAACAGTCTTTTGAATTTTTGTCTAATATCTTTGATCATAGTTAGTTGGACTTTCCACCAAATATGTTTATCAACCGTATCAAAAGAAAAAGCTTCTAAATATCTTTTGTAAAATTCTAGCAAACTACTTCATTTAAAGCATCTTATCTTTGTCCATTAAAATTGTTACATTTACTCATAATTAAAAAATCCATCCAGTGTGAAATTTCTGGATTGTGTTCATAGTCTAGGAACCCAAAATAGAAACAAAACCAGATTTTACATTTTAAATATCTACAAAATAAATGAAGAAGTCACATTTGAACCATGATTTGTATTATAACATTTTTTGCAATTTGTTATTGTTATACAGGGTAATTAAGATCTCCACCTTTTCCATTGAATGAAACGGGTTCTTCTTTCCATGAAAGTCTCATTCATTATTTCTCTCATAAATTATTGGTGATCAGCAATATGAAAACACTATTCCATGCTTATTTACTCATTTATAAATACACGATGTTGCCACAGCTAGCTGCGTGTATAATTTAAACATTTTATCTTTATCTGCCTAGTAATTCAAATATATTACAAGACAGAGCCACACGAAACAGATGTATGAGTGTGAAATACGTTTCCCTTCTTGTCACTATTTACTTTCCAACTCATCTCCCAGATTCTGCTTCCAGGAGCTTGTATTCTCGTCTTGAATACAGTTATAAAGTGAATAAGTTAAGATCTAATAAAAGAGCTTCGTGTTTGTAAAAACAAAATATCAAAATTTTATAATCCATCTAGCTCGCTTACTGCATGAAGGTGGACTATTTTGACTTCATCACAGCGATATTCTTGCGCTCGTATCGTGAATATATTAAATTTCGGGACAGTTATCTTTTGCCTCATGAACGTAATAATATAATAATTCCCCGAAGCTTTGAGGCCATTGCAGAATATTACTATGCGCAAGATTCATGTGCCTAGAGTCTATGTTTTTGCTGGGTTTTTTTAAAGTTTTACAGACAGGTAAGGGTTTTATATCTAAAAAAAACCCATTTAATTTGGTTTGTATTGGTATTTTCTAACACTAGCTTTATTCCTTTATTTTAAAACGAGATAATTCATCGAAACACACTTTAACTGGTGTTGCGTGAAGGATGATGTCACCAATGTTGTCATCGCTGGACTTCAAACTTAAATGGTGATACAATTATGAAAACGTTATCCCCACCCCACCCCACCCATTTAAAATAACAAGTAGGAAATAAAATTTGAACTTACAGAAGCAGAGGGAAAACTCATCTTTTTGTAAAATGCAATAAAGAAGAAGAAAATATAAGGAAACCCAAGATGATTACACAAACATAAATATATGTAAAGAATTCGCGTTTATTCTCAAGAGCACCTGCAAATTGAATGGTGTATTCAACGTTGGTCAATTGATATTAGCTGTTTTTAAACGAACATTTCAAACCTTGTCACATAGAAACAGATAATGATTATATGATTCACTGTATAAATACTTTTACAGGCATTGAATGTAGTAGTTTCTATTGTGCAGTGTGTACCGTGCTGTCCATCTACGGTGTACATAAAACCCTACTCTTATTTGTATAATCATACCTACTATCATTTTGCGAATTGTTACGTGTAGGCTCGTACAAATGTAACAAAAGAAAAGAGTGAAGTCAAAAAGCTTTGTAAATTTTAACGGAATAATTTATTTCCTTAGAAAAGAAGATAAAAATATGAAATAGGACTTATGGTTTGTGAATATAATCCAAAATTTAATCCTAGGATTGAAAAATATAAGTCCTATCACTAAACAGTTCTAATTGAATCCAGCTTCGAATCTCGATGAAATTCCAATATGGAGGCGATGACGTCAGATGAGGTCGTTGTACTTATGGCAACAGATCCTCGTTGAATCACAATTTATGTTTCCGTTTAGAATTCCAGAATAAATTTCCACTGAATTTCTTTGTCCCAGAACTTTTTTTTTTTATAAAAAAGTACACTTGTTTAGTTTTCTAGAGAATAAATTATTAAATCCCAAAAACAGATGAACTTCAAAAACAATCTGACATCAACAATAGAAACACCTTGTACCCTCAAGGTGTAAAGATACGACTGAATAAATTTAATACGAATTGGCTGTTTTAAGCTTCGATTTTAGATCACATGGTTCACGTGATGGATTATGTGACCACTAATTTGAACATCACATTAAAAAAAATTGATAATTTGCACGCACGCCTTAAAAGACTTAGCGAATCTTACTATAAGATTCAATAAAAAAAAAAGTTGTTTATAAATTAGCGCCAACACGCAAGCAAAAGATGACCTTGGCAATAGCCAATCGTTTTATATTGATGTTTACAAGACCTATGAACCAGGGTGAGTTAAAAATAGTGCTTAAGTCATACTTTTGCGGTCTAAACAAACTGAATTTACTGGGAAAAATATCAAATCCCGTGAAAATAATCATTACAATCAAATGTAATGAAACAAAAATAAAATAAAATAAAGAATTTAAAACTAACACACAAGTAATTAAATTACATATACGTAACAGAATTAAGTGTGCACTTTATAATTAACTTGACGATTTTCTCGCTGCTGGCTGAATTTTCTTTAGCCTTATATTTTGACAAAAACGATTAGGTTTTCAAATTTATATATTTATTTTCATCATTTTATCCGGACATTAAAATTTTTTCTGTGTTATCTTTACACAGAAATTCATTCACTCAAGTCATTAAGTCATTCAAACCTGTTTCTGTGGTTCTGTGTACTCTGATGGAAAGGTCTTTTAATGAATCCTACAAAGGGTTGAAAGCTGCCAGACAGTGCTGTTTCCGATTCATTTGAACTAACCATGAGCATGGTAGATCGTTCGAAAAGGGAAAACACATTAGGAAGTCAATAGTACTAGATGTTGTGAAGAAAATATGAAAGAATAATTTCCTTTATCAATCAGTCATTAAACATTTGTTATTATATACTGAAGCTATAATTTTTCCTGACGGTGAAGTTTTGTATTCCTGAAGTGCTTCATTATGTTTGGTGATGTCATGAATTCCTTTGTGAAAAATTTTGCATTACACTTTTTATCTCACCTGATTCAGCGACACATTGGGTGAGATATGGCAAAATATGGGAAACAATTTTGCGACGGCACGAATTTTTGTCAGTTTTGTTGATACTTATGTCTGGAATATGTTTCTAAGATCAGACAGCAAACTCGTGTAATGATGTTGACTACCCAGTCAGAATCATTCCTCGCAATTACATCCATTAGGTAAAGATCTCGATATACACACTATTCCGCACAAATCCTGCTTTGACCGCATGACATTAATACTGTTTCGTATTGTTTTGTATTACATTCATGAGTCGCATCATTACATCAGATAAAATACAGTCTTAGATTTGGCAGCGTATTTATTTAAAAGACCCACGGAAGAACCACAGACCAACCGTATTACTACATGTGAAAAACATTATCTTACATGTGTGCATGTTTGTTTGTTTGTTTGTTTGTGTACTGCTTTAAGGGCGCGAGGTGGACGAGTGATCTTAGGCATTCGCCTTTACAGACCACAGCTTAACTGTGTCCATATAGTTTCATGGTCCATCGTGTGTATGTGATAAAACTTACCAGCAGCTTCCCGTTGGTAGGTGGTTCTTCCGCGAGTCTTCCAAACCAAACCATATACTGCTTTATGGAATGAATTTTGCCATTCATTCGACACATGTCTGGTTTGCCCCGAAAAGAATGAAGGCCACCCCAGAGAAGTTTCAGGTTTTCTGCATGGGCCAAAAGATGCATTAGAGTTCCATATCTTTTTTTCCACTGACAGCAATCAGATCTACTGTGACGACACTGTCCGGCTGCTTGGAGTTTACGTAGATTTCCTTATAAAATGTGCTGAGTTTAAAGGTGAAATTGTCCTTAGAAATTTATAAAGTCTTACATGACATTGCACTCAAATATCTCACAAACCTTGTTCAAAACAAACTATCGTTATAATTTTAGGCACGATAATATATTTTATCTGCCTAAGGTCAGATCAGAAAAGTATGTGAAAGTTTCATTCAGGTTTGGTGCTTCCAATGTCTGGAATAGTATGGTAATACAGTTTCCATGTGAGAATTCTTACAGAATTGAGATGCAAATATTATTTTCAAAAATTCTTTTTCATTCTTTTAGTTTTGTTCTTCACTGGACTTTTTGGTGTAATTTTAGTAACTGTTAACAGTACTTGCAGCCCAATTTTTAACCTAGTCTTTAGCTTTATGAGCTTGTATCTGTGCCGAATTGAACTCAAATTCCATTTTGGGTTCGGTCTTTACATCCGCTAAATTTCTTAGTGGTCATTGTGCTCTGAACGATATGCTTTTGTAAGCATATGCCCAAAAATTACCCTATTTAGTATGTCTCCATTTTTGTCTATAACAAATATATGTATTTATGTCTGTCTCTCTGTCTGCATGTATGTATGTATGTATGTATGTATGTATGTATGTATGTATGTTTTTCTGGTGATCATAGAGTATGTAAATATTCATGTATTGTATATATGTATTCCATGAGTAGGTTTTCATTATATGGGTCTTTCACTCCCATTTTAATGTCTGTTTAAATTACTCTTACTTGCATTTATATTATGGATCATATTGATGTTTATGTTATGGATCAGTGTATATTAATGTCTGTATGTTTTATGTGTAATATGTATATGCTATGGATAAGTGTATTGTAATGTCTATATGTGTTACGTGTGATGTATATGTTATGAATCTGTGTATAATAATGTCTGTATGATGCATGTGTAATATGTATATGCTATGGATAAGTGTATTGTAATGTCTATATGTTTTATATGTGATGTATGTGTTATGGATCTGTGTATAATAATGTCTGTATGTTTTATGTGTAATATGTATATGTTATGGATAAGTGTATTGTAATATCTGTATGTTTTACATGTGATGTATGTGTTATGGATCTGTGTATAATAATGTCTGCATGTTTTATGTGTAATATGTATATGTTATGGATAAGTGTATTGTAATGTCTGTATGTTTTACATGTGATGTATGTGTTATGAATCTGTGTATAATAATGTTTGTATGATGCATGTGTAATATGTATATGTTATGGATAAATGTATAGTAGTGTCTGTATGTTTTACATGTGATGTATGTGTTATGAATCTGTGTATAATAATGTCTGTATGTTTTATGTGTAATATGTATATGTTATGGATAAGTGTATGGTAGTGTCTGTATGTTTTACATGTGATGTATGTGTTATGAATCTGTGTATAATAATGTCTGTATGATGCATGCGTAATATGTATATGTTATGGATAAGTGTATTGTAATGTCTGTATGTTTTATATGTGATGTATGTGTTATGAATCTGTGTATAATAATGTCTGTATGTTTTACATGTGATGTATGTGTTATGAATCTGTGTATAATAATGTCTGTACGATGCATGTGTAATATGTATATGCTATGGATCAGTGTATGGTAGTGTCTGTATGTTTCGTGTGTAATATATATATATATATATATATATATATATATATATATATATATATATATATATATATATATATATATATATATATATATATATATATATATATATATATATATATATATATATATATATATATATATATATATATATATATATATATATATTGTTATAGATCACTGTATAGTAATGTCTGTATATTTTATGTGTAATGTGTGTATGTTATTGATCAGTGTATACTAATGTCTGTATGTTTTATGTTTGGCGTATATGTTATAGGTTAGTGTTTGTTAATTTCTGTATTTTTTATATGTAATGTGTATATGTTATAAGATAAGTGTATAGTAATGTCTCTATGTTTATGTGCAATATGTATATGTATATTATAGATCTGTGTATAGTAATGTCTGTATCTTTAATGTGTAACGTGTATGTTATGGACCTGTGTATAATAATATCTGTATGTTTATGTGTAATATGTATATGTTATGGATCAGTGTATAGTAATGTATGTATGTTTATGTGTAATGTGTAGGTATCTTTATGTTAAAAAACTCTGTTTCACAACAGAACCAGCCTTGCCAAGGAACTAGCGCAAACTTAGTTTTTCTTTCTTTCTTTTTTCATAATTCTTGTACAGTTTACGAATTCAGGAGCAGATAAAATCAAAGTAAATATATAGTCTGTTACGTGTCTAGGCTCTTACAAAAAGTAACAAGAAGAGAGTGAAGCCAGCAAGCTTTGTAAAATTTAACAAATAATTTATTTCCCTAGAAAAGCAAGTCAAAAATGAGGAAAAGGACTTACGGTTTTACGAATCAAATCCAAAAATAATCCATGAATTAAAAAACAGAAGTCCTATTATTAAAAAGTCCTAAATGAATCTGAGTTCGAGTCCCAATGAAATTCGAAATGGAGGACGATGACGTCTGTTGCAACCTTCAAAGTGCTGTTGTGTCAACAGTTCCTTGTTGAATCACAGAAAATAATATTCCAGTTTTGAGTTCCGAATATTTTTCAGTGAATGTCTTTGTCCGAGAATTCTGTATGAGCACTTGTATTTTCCAAAGAAAAGAATCACTAATTCCATAAAATAAAAATTCAATTCAAACTGGTCACAACAAAACACCTTTAAGTGTCAAAGGTTTAAAGCCCAACTGGCTAATTCTTATGAAGAAAACAGTTATACACTAAGTTAAGACGCAAAACAGATTCCCGTATGATGGTCACGTGGTCATCTTTCCAGAAGGAATAGAAATTTGTTACATGATAATTATCACTTACTCCAGGTATGGCCTTGATTCCACTGAATGAATCTTACTTTTAGAAAGAATAAAAAAAATGTAAAAAAAAAATGTAAAAGTTGTTTACTAGAACCCTTACTGATTTCTGAATCAAGGTCAGCAACTAGATACAGTGTTTCTACTACTGGTTGTTTATCAGTAAAATAAAAAGTCTGGTCAAACAGAACTGAATTAATTTTCTGGACAATTTCAAATCCAGTAAATAAAGTTACATTACAATAACATGTAATGAATAAAAAAAATTTAAACTAACAAATAAATAATTAAATTACATATACATAGCAAGCCTGTTTCTGCAACATTAATTTGACAACTCAAAGCTAATAGATTAATGATAAAAGGCATGGTATCAATTTGACGACTCAAAGCTAACAGATTGATAATAAATGACATGGTGTCATTGTGACGACTTAAAGCTAAAATAATGATGATAAATGGCATGGTATCAATTTGACGACTCAAAGCTAATAGATGATAAATGGCATGGTATCAGTTTGACGACTCAAGGCTAATAGATGATAAATGGCATGGTATCAATTTGACGATTTAAAGCTAAAATACTGATAAATGGCATGGCATAAAATCAGAAAAATTAAATAATGCACAAATTTTCTGTTTCTTACGCAATGAATGCATACTCCCTGAACTATATTTTTCTGAATAAAAAAATTTTATTTAGATTATTTGTTATTTTAGTTGAAAACATTTAGATATTAATAATGCTTGCACCTATTTTACCCCGAAGACCACACGTAAAGTGGTCCTATCTAATTAATCCATATGAAATCAATTATCTTATCGCACGTGGTCCCGATATATTCTGCATGTGTAAAAAGAACAAACTAATTGATTAAACCTATATGTCTGTTTCTCACGATGTTCACAAATCAACCGAATTTTTCTGTGTTTCGCGTAACATTTTTTGTATCCTCTTTTCAATTTCCTTTTGAAAAAAAATATCTTCAGATATCGTCTGGCAGATTTCATGTGGCGTTGATTTGCTTATCAAAATAAAATGCGGGAAACGTGGTTCTAACAACAGTAATGCCTCTTTTAGTAACGATACGTTGGTTGGATTGTGTTTCATACGTAGAATGCAAAAGCCCTCAGAAGTAGTTTTACTTTTTTGGTGTATAATTGAAAATTTAGATGCAGTATATTTTTAATAAAGTTTTATATGATACGCAGAGATCTTAGGCCGTCATGGCTGTGATTAAATATTGTATTTCTTGACACATTATAAGAGATATTTTGTTCATTATGTAGTATGAATGTTAAACGGGATATATCAGGGTACAATTATCGGGAGCCAGTCAGAATGTCTGACAAAATGCAGTACATTTATTTTTTTTTTCCAATATGTTACTTGTACTTGTAAATACATCTTGGGGCTTTATAAAGTTATATTTTGAAATCTTTGAGATTGGTATTGTATCTCATGTCTTTAAAGGCTTTGACAGTCGCAATACAGATTGTTTTTTATCATTGAAGAATATATTTCCCTTGACTGTCTTCTTTTAACCCATATTATTCGTACTATTTTAAAGATGCAGTAGGTTTTTCCTCATTTTCTCTTATTTGCCAAAGTCCTTATTATTATTTAGATATTAACTATCCTGCTAGAGAAATGTGTGGACAATATAACTTTCCAGTCTTGAGTACCAATGTTACCTTTATGTTCTGATAACCCTTTGACGGTCAAACAAAAATAATTGATATAAAGAATAATCCCTCAATTTTTTTTCCGAAGATATTGAATTATATTTGTGCTACTAAATACTAGAATGTTAAATTATTTTGATTAAGACAATCACAGAATTTTACTCGCTACATGAAATATGTATATTTTGTTAACTAATGATCTTAGGGCACCAACCCTGACGTATTTTTTGTCTATTATGAAAGCATAAACGTTGTAGAAAATTTTTAAAACATTTGTAGAAATGATGCTGATACACCATCCAAAACGCCCTACGTTACTGAAAATAGAAAAGCTTTACATCACTTATTGTCATAATCGTCAACCGAATCTCAACACAATTGCCTAAATGCATTCTACTATAAAGACCTTACAATTTTATACGAATTATGTCTATTCACCGTCTAATATTTCTGCCATTACTAAAAATATATAATTCTTAATACTACATTTTCCAGCAACCGCTGGAAAACTTTAGATAAAGTCTTAGATTAGGTATCCTGGCATAAAAATCTTTCAAGTTTGCATAAATGACTCCAATTCGTCATCCAGTTTGGTCGCCATTTCTCAAACCGTTAGTTAGAATATGATTAAGATAGATAGAACGCCTCCACTGATCTGCAATCCAATATGGCCACGTTACTATAAATAGAAACCCTGAAAATGATATATATTTAAAACAATCTCTAAAAAGAATTTGACCTAATTTAAGAGAAAAATCCTGGGAAAGGACTTTTCTATCTGTACAAATTATTCCAATCTGCGACCCATTATATTCGCCGTTACTAAAAGTGGAAAACCTTTGAATGACTTCTTCTAAACAACTACTCAACGGAATCAAACAAATTTTGACAGAAAGCGCTCTGAGATAAAGGCCTTTCATATTTGCACAAAAAATGACAATCTGCCACCTATTTGGACTGCCGTTACTAGAAATAGAAACACTTTGAATGACATCTTCTGAAAAACAGTGGAAATATTTTAGTAGGTTAAATAAAAAAAGTTCTACAGTAATTTCGTTCTTGAAAAAACAACAGTTGCGGATTGTTTCACTCAATAATTATTGTAAAATTTATACAGGTCATGCACCGACTATTTCAGTAACCGATGTGTCTTTTTTGTTTTAGAATCTGATTGCTCATACAGTACCTTTAAATGGTGATTATTTGCTTTATAAATGGTGATTATTTGCTTTATTTGGAAGTTCATACATCCATATTCGTCTGGTAGATCATTCTTTACAAGTCCGAGAAACACACACGGCAAAACTCAATGTTAAAATACGTGGATATTTTCAGAGAAGTTCAACCTAAAGGTGTGATCCAATACAAGCCGGAATGAATGTCTCGCGCTGTGATGTCACACAATATGCATATTTAAAAAGAACCCAACGAATTCTTACAATCCTATACTGTGACTATCCGGTGTGCTCTTTTCTTGACCAGTTTAGTACATGAACACCATTGTTAAAGTCCATAGTGATTAATAATTTTCGTCTAGAAATTTCATGACGACATTTAAGGTGCAAAACATTCAATAATCAGGATTGAATGGACTTTGGTTCAGCTATATTAGTATTAAATTTTACAACAACAATTAATATTTAATCTACGATGAGAAAAATGCGTGTACATGGCCACATTCATGTACAGTTTAGTAAGTCTCTAACGAACGGCATGATGATGTTGTGTGATGTCCATATGACCTCACTTTCTAAACAAGGTACGTCTGTATGACATTGCCGCTACTTCAGAAGTGCTTTTCCACACCTTGGTGGGAAGGCGTGAGCGTGTTCCGATTAAAAGTCACCAACGTGCCCTGTCAAAGTAAAACATATAACTTTACAAGTTTCATATATTTCTATGTAAGCACGGGTAAGTTCATATTATCTATGATACTGCATCCTTTACTAAAAGCGTGCTTGCTTAGAAAGTTAAGTGTAGTTCAGTCATCAAACTATAAAGATAATAGGCACTAAATAAAGTACAATTTAATTTAAAACAATTTAAACTTTAAATTGATGGCAGTCAATGCTGTCTATGAACTAATGTTGCAATGCTTTTGGGACATGACATCGTGCCAACATATACCCAGAACAAGGAAATGTAAGCCATTTCAGCACCGAGTATTCCAATCAAGAATACGTTGAGAAAAAAATCTTACGGAACTCGCGATAAGTGTGTAGTTTACTCACTCTCTGTGTTTATAGTATTTGTACAAATTTCTCCATAGATCCTTGATAAATTTTTAGTTTCGTCTCGTTTTGATCAAGTATTCTCATCTTGTTACGGGGCATAACATTTTGCTTTCTCTCATCAGAACATGTATAGAATATAGAGAGGTTAGCAAGCATTTATTCTTCTTCCTTTCTTTGGTTTATTAAAACTGTTTGAAGTTAACTTCAGACTCTTAAATATATTTTCCATACGCATCAAAAGAAACCATTTATAAATAAATTTAAGCCCACCAATTGTCGTCCTGGTGACTTTAGAAAAACATTTTGTATTTATCAGAGAAAAAACTGAATCTTAGACTACCAAATGCATATCCATAACATTCATTACAAACAGCTGGTAGATTCTTAATCAAAACCAATGAAAGCAGGCAAACGTTTTACAGTCAGAAAATCTTATCATTAAAAATTAGTATAAAACGTCAGAAATAATCTTTATCATGCATGAACGCACGCACATAGGGGTAAGGGGGTGGCGCTTGTCCTTCAACCACACTGGATTTCACCTCTGAACATGTTTTGGCCTACATCTGTAAAACTTAATAGCAGACCAATAAATGTTTCCCACCCCCACCCCACAATAATCCTGTTATCATGTACGCATGCCTGTCCAAGCACTCATTCCACTCATCTTCCATTCCACTCATCTTCTGCACAGACAAGCAGGTTGTAGTATACAACAAATAGCTAAATATTGTATCAGAATTTGTGTCGACATTTGTATACATTGTTCAAAAAAGTTAAATTTAAATAAGCTGTGTCCATGGTTATTTTTCAGAACGATAGGAAAATCACTTGTTCAAAATTAATTGTAAACAGAAAAGGTTCAGTCGACGATTACGATATTGCACATGTTTCCAATCATCGGACTGGTCCTCTGATCTCACTGCGCACTCGATATAATTTTAAAGTTTATTATTATTATTATTGTTATTATTATTATTATTATTATTATTATTATTATTATTATTATTATTATTATTATTATTGGTGGTGGTGGTAGTGTTCTTGGTCACATTTTGAATTATAAATTAAAATCTTTTCGTAACACCATCCACTGCATTGTGCCATCGTTACTGCTTGCCTTGAATGAAAATGATCGTCTTAAATTTTTTTAAAAACTAACAGCTTTTTTCTTGCAGAATATTTGTTTCAGTGTGGCAATGATACTGAATGTATGCGAGATTACCAATATCGGTTTCCAATATGAGTTTCTGACATGCTGATTCTACTTGGAGGAGGGTATCACGTGTAAATAATATAATACAGGATACTTTGAGGGAAATAAATTGCCCCGGGATTCCATAGTGTTATCACCGAATAAACCGAACTATTGTACTCGATTACCTCCTACACCAGTAGTTAGCAAAGCTTCCGCTTGGTACAATCAGTGCTTTTTACCACCATCGAAGAACGTCCAAAGGAGACCGATTAACCACGTGTTCTTGTATCTAGGTGGTATGAAATAAAGAATCACTCTTATGTACAGAAGCTGGCGTCTTAAATTCCTCTTCAGAAGGAATATTTTGATTCTTTCACAAGTCTCGGGACAGTGAAGTCTACTGGTTGTTAAACAAAAACAAAACCCCATAAAATATATAAAATAATAATGCATATTCTGTGGATATAGTAAATGGACATTAGGAGTAAGTGGAAATATAATGACCCTACCGTTTGATCATTTGGTGGATTATTCTTTAGATCCAAATTTATTTGCAAAATATGTTTTGTGAGCACGCAATGTTCCATTCACGGTCTGTACGAACTGATTTGTGCGCATTCAGCATGCACATTGTATTAGTACCACTTTATCTTTTCATCGAATTGATTAGGCCCATGTATGTGTTCAATTTTTGTGGAATAATCTTTATGATCACAGCAAAACCCATTTTCATCAACACATCATCATCATCATCATCATTGTCGTCGTCATCATCATCACCATATTTTAACTTCACCATATGATTGATACTAAAAGACGAATGATACGGGGTAATGTGGAGTAAATTTTGTCACCGAAATGAGAAATATTATGGTTCTACATTAAAAATAACATTCTTATTTACGGTAAATAATACTTCTCTCAAATGCTCATGCTCTGTTAGAAAGCCCATAGTAAAGAATATTCTAAACATTATGTCATTCTAGCTTGATTACATTATTGTTATAAACTTGCAAACTGTTGACACTCAGCGCATGAGTAGAAGATTCTTACTCAAAAAGAGAGAATTCTTTACCTGGAATGTCAATTATAGTCCACTAAGTTGATATTAACGTAATGACATGTGTAACTGTTTCATATTTTACGTATTATGCAATTAATGAACAACTGTCTTGAGTTAGCATCAAAGTACTTCTTTGAAAATGACTCGTAATTACAGACAAATATTCAATGTACCATATCTATTCCCGTTTAAGTCGAGTCCAATTCAAAACATCATAGACTCTGATCTACCGTCTCATAATGTGCCGGTAGATCAGGGTCTATGGTGTTTGTTCTACTGATGACTCCAAACAAACTGTAGACACCCTGATCTGCCAGTGCATTTTGCTACCGCGAATGTGGGTCTGTGCTGTTTGCAGTTATAAGCGATTACGACCGATATGTGGAATGGTTCCATATAGCTTGCACAGAAGCCTTTCTCTAAAATATGTGCGACAGATAACCTTTTTTTTTTCTTGTTATAAAATCGTTTTATGTCTTGGTGTCTTCTGTTAACTTATTCAGTGATAATATTTTATTCGTTTACACGATTTTTAGCAAGATAAACACATTTTACCTCTTTGTTTGTTTTTCGGGTCAAAAGATCCTGCTTGCAATTGATATATACCTCGAAGTTGTTTAAACAATCTGAAAAGTAATTATAGGTTCTTCATGTGATATATTTACTAGATACCACAGTAAATGATATGGTACCAGAAATTATACAATATTAACCACATGAGATGTTTGGTTTCAAAAGAGAAAACTATTGCATATAATATGAAACAACATTTTTACACAGTTTGATAGGAATCATTCAGGTCATGTGGTAAGATTTCCACCATTAAAAAGACAAGAGTCCCTTCTTTTGTCTAGCCATCTATCCATCCATCCATGCATTGTATGTATGTATGTATGTATGTATGTATGTATGTATGTATGTATGTATGTATCTATGTATGTATCTATGTATGTATGTATGTATGTATGTATGTATGTATGTATGTATGTATGTATGTATGTATGTATATGCATGTATGCATGCATGTATGTATGTATGTGTATGGTTGTGCGCGCGTGCGTGCGTATTGATGTATATATGTCTGCATGAATGTATGTATATGTATGTATGTATGTATGTATATATGTATGTATGTATGTATGTATGTATGTATATGCATGTATGCATGCATGTATGTATGTATGTGTATGGTTGTGCGCGCGTGCGTGCGTATTGATGTATATATGTATGCATGAATGTATGTATATGTATGTATGTATGTATGTATGTATGTATGTATGTATGTATGTAACCTGAAAGAACATGAAATATTTTGTGCTCTAAGTGCTTACCTTTGTCACGATCTGCTGTATTGTATTTGGGACCTTTTCTGCTACTTTAATTGATTCATGTACTAGCCCACTATTTAGATGAAAATATACATGTACATTCAAGTATTACACCACAAAGGAATGTTACAGCAGTATGAATACAGAAAGAAACAATTGCGTAGTATCACTGCCGCTCTTATTCTTATGTCTTTTCGCTTTTCTTTATATTTACATCTGTGGAATCATTAGTTTTAATCCACACCGTGTAGCCAGTATTGTGTTGATGTGCTATTTAAATACTCAACGCTACAATCACTGCAGCTGCTGCTACTACTACTACTATTGTCGTGGTTAGACATATCCAGATCACTGGATCAGGGAAAATATTGTACCTTTATGAAGCATGTGTTCATCCGACTGACGAGTGTAAGAGTCTGTAGGATTGGTGTGCGTGTCAAGAGGAGGGTGGAGGTGAGAGTGGTCTCTCTTTTCTGACTAGACAAACAAAAAAGCTAATTAGCTAGCTAACTGACTAGCTATTGTAACTAACTAGCTGACTTGACATAAATAAAATTTAAAAAGACAGAGATAAACAAATGAATATTAATTCGCTGGTTGGATAGAAAAACAACAAATTTTATTTGAAAATGTGTAAATCAAGCCGAATTGAAAAAAGAAAACTCTACTTTTGAGAGCAAGCTGTCCGTTTCCAGCAACGTTTTCCTCTCGAATATAAACCAGTCTTAGCACAAACCTGCCTAGTAGAGGAACTTCCTGCCTTAAATTTATATATACTGGTGAAAAGTGAAACTGATGAAAATATGAATTTAAAAGAATTATTAAAATTTTATTTAATTTAAAGTTTTAATTTACAAAAATATATTGCTATTTTTTCTTGCTAATACCTTTACCTCTAAAAGCCTCTTTAGCAAAATAAGCTGGAATTTTTTTTTAAAAACTACTTTTGTAAGATATCAAATATAAGATTAGTGTAAAAGCACACACACACACACACACACACACACACACAGAGGCTCACACACACAGACACACACTCGCACACACGCACATACACATGCACACACACATGTGAGAGGTACATTCTATTAGAAAATGATAAATCTTAATCAAGGTCATTCCAAAGACTTGATAGAACTCCTTTTGGTGTTAAAGAAATATTAATATTAAGTTGAATGATTAAAAAAACTAATTTGTACCTGACCAATTTTTTCAATTATAAGGATAGTCCCCACCCCCTCGAGAAAAGTGAAAAAATATCCCACGGTTTACTTAAAAAGAATTTTTATAGATAACGAAGAACTATTCCGTATTTCTTAACATGATTTAGTGTTGATGACCCTATGACAAAATTGATACAGAAAAGCTTGTCAGTGTCCATTCATATCAGCATGTACTGATAAAAATTGTATCTACCAAAATTTAATAAACTCTCCATTAATTTTCCTTATTATATTCTTGCTAATTAGAAACTCACCATTCTTGGCTTATGACAGGTAAACTTGTACTGCTTTCCAAAAACACTGTATAAAAGTAACTGCTATGTTGCTCAAGGTTAACTAGGTGTTGAAATATTTGTGTTCAGTAAATGAGACATTTTCTTGCGGTATGTCTGGTAATTTCTTCCACTCCACTGGAATGGTTTCACTTTCACGACAAAACTGTAAATAATTGATTTAAATATTGTGTGTGTCTCTCAAGCTGCTGAAATTTTCAGTTTCCATCCTCATTAATTAAAATAATTCATTAGGTTACATACTTCTCAGACCAAGTTTTGAAAACTATCACTCGTTTATCAAGTTTAAAGTGGGAATTATACAAATTATCGTATGTACTTGCTGATCAGTCTAGTGTAACCGCAAAGAGCATAAACCCGATATGTGGTCGCATAATACGCCTGTAGATCAGGGTGTATATTGTTTGTTCTACTAACATCTCCTAACAAACTGCATAGACTCAGGTCTGATGGCTGTATGCACTTTACAGTTGGATTCGACTTATACGCGAGTACAGACGGTACATCAGTCGAAGATGTCACTATGGGCCGTAGGAATGTGGCTTTTCAGTATCGATCATGCCATAATAAAGTCTCTCCATAAATTAATTAGTGATTTAATAATTTTTGGCAATTTTACTAAGATGCTTCTTGCAATAATGGTAAAATATTTCCGTTGAATATGTATAATCTTTTAAGAAAAAATGTTTTCCAAGTAAAACTACTTTATTTATACCATGACATTAAGAACGTTACAAAAAGTATGTAAAGCTTATATTTTCAGTCCTCTAAGCCGAACAAAAATGTATTGTTATTTATTTAAGCCGTGACTTTATTTAAAATTTTAACGTTTCGAAGTAAATTACTATTAAATGGTGAGAAAGTGAGAGAAATGCCATCTTTTAAATTCGATAATTAGGATGTGTCTTATTCATTCTTTAATCGGCCATAAAAACTCACACGTCAACAGAGCAAACATAAATATGCGTATATTCTCTTTATTTTTTTCCACCGACTTACATTTGCTATATATCAAACAACTAGGAACTTTGAGTAGCAAAGTTTTCGTTGAAAGATTTATTCGTTACTTACTAAGAGATTTGTTGTATTGTTTGTGAGATCATTGTTTTTTTAGCTGTATGCCTTCGTAACAGTGCTGTATAATAATTCATGAACATGTGATATGAACTAAAATCAGATTGTCTCCAAATAACAGCAGAACAGTCAGCGAGGAAAATTGTTATCTATATGCACTTAATTGCAGTGAACATTGCATACATTAAGGACTACGCTGATATCTAAACATTCTATTATGGAAATTTATTGACATGTAAAGCAACAAATTGAAAATTAGCTTTGCGAGGTTATCCGTTTAGATCATCGCCCAAACTCAGTTGACGACAGTTGCCTTCGGTGATGGTGTGCAATTAAATGTCACTACCTATGCAAAGCTGTTTCATTACTGGATACCACTAATATCTAAGACAGAGCAACGGACCAGTCACACTGATAGGAAATAATCCCGATGAGCCAATATAAGTCTACGTTGATACGGAGAGTAATGTGTGCAACAAGACATTTTTAGTTACGATCTCTAATTCAGGTGATCTGTATGGAATTATTTCCCAGTGAATATGTTGAACTGATACGAAAACAAGCTTGTTTTTAGTACTACAAAAATAACAAATGTATAAAAGGACATATATCGATTAAAATGTTTGCATTAACTTTGCGCCACGAGATTGATTGAACATTACAACTATTGAAATGGTAATGACTACAAAAAAGCAGAGGAAGCATTCCATATCCTGCTGCTAAATCTGAAGGGGCCTTTACACAACACTATAAATTGACACACTGCATTCTTCGTAGCGATGTGACTAAACAATTGTTAAAGTTACGTTAAAAATCTAAATCACACACACACACACACACACACACACACACACACACACACACACACACACACACACACACACACACACACTTTCCTGATTCCTCACCGTTTCCAATGAATCCCTGATTGTCCGCTGTTTCCAGTGAATCACTGATTCCCCCACTTCTTCCATTGAATCAAGCAACATAATTTTAAGCCTATCTTATGCAACCGCCACATAAATGGAAACTGATAACTCTCGACAAATGTCCAACACTGAGTTGTAATGAACATGACCAATTAGCATTCGTGATATACGTTTAAAATTTGTCTATCAAACTGCTACTTTAAGGAATTAAAAATATTTGCCCGAAATTCAATATGCTAATATGACGTCCGCATAAATAGAATGTTGGATTTTCGGTCACTTGGTTTGATTTCTTTCGCCAAAATTATAATTTTGGATTCGCTATAAATAATAAACAAATTATGAATATATTAAATAAGGAAGCCATTAGGTCCAATATTAAATGACCCCCAATATTAAATAAGAAGGTCCAATATTAAATAAGGAAGTCCAATATTAAATAAGGAAGTCCAATATTAAACAAGGAGGTCCAATACGAAATATGGAGGTCCAGTGCTAAAAAGGAGGTCCATAGATCAATATGTTAGCATGAGCAAGACATAAGTTGCTTTGATTACTACAATATAAAATCAATTGCGCGTACAAAGGTGGCGCAAGAGAGTAGCAAAATTAATTTTTGGAAAGTTTTGTTAATGTGAGTGTCGCCATATAATACATGCAACATATATCGAGTTACTGACCTTAACGTAAAAGTGACTACTGTATAGAGGTAATCATTATGGCAGGTTGGACTACTATGAAAGATTAAGCTATTTATTTATTTAAGGATTAACAGTCATAAAGAACTAACATTATGACAAACTTTGACAGTTGTATGTTCAGGGTATGCTGGTACACCCCAGTCATTGAATGATTTGCAAAATTTGTGGAAAACCCTACTTCCGTTCCCGATTTTAAATTCTTTCTAGAAACCATGTTTAGAGTATAGAGTTACAGTCTACGAAAATAATTAACCATCCTGGACGATCTTCTATGCGTGGGCTTTTGGGATATAAATTTTCTCTTTAATGTTAACAATAACTGTAGAATACGGCGATCATTTCAGTTGGTTTTCGGATGAAATACATCTTGAATCTATAGTGTTTGATCACTTTTTTCAAGCTAAGCGAGGTTTGTTGGAGGAGAACCCCATCTATGAAAGTAGCAAAAAATAACTATGTTGAAGAAAGAGGATTTGGGATCCATTGCTATTATTTGTAAACGCATTGTGACAATTATTTGTTAAAAAAGAAACAGGTTATTTAAGGATTTTTAAATGTGTCATATTTGCAAGCTATATTGTATGATTTAATAAAACAAACCAAAACCCCAAACTTTCTTAAGTTTTTTTCTTGACTAGTAATTCTAAGATCGAAAGTACAGGAGTTTAGTGTTAATAACTGCCTTCCATACAAGGGCGTGTAATTTTATGTAGTTACCTCGTAGGGACAATAAGTTCAGGTTCACCGCTTTCCGGTTCATAAATGTCAGGAAACTATTTTATTCTGATGATTTCAGTAGCATTTATCATACCACAAGCATTGTTAATGTGTCAAAGGCCACATATGCCTAATTCTGTTCTTACGATAAGAGTAAAAGACGAGACCGGGGGTGATAAATGCGTGCGCGTGCACTCCGGGTACATCATATCCCGAAGAAAGGTTAATTTACTGTTAGAAATCATTAGGGAAATGTTCGATAAGAATTGGGTAATAAAGTTAAAATGGCTTGCTTAGATATATATCGTTGTGGCATGAGCATTCCAGTAACTAAATAGCAGTCCCTTAAGAATACCAGTAATAAAGAGATTATAAATTATACTATACACTTGGATGGTGAAATATGCCTTGAAGCACAAGTATATCAGAAAGAGAACAAAATATTTATTGACACCTTTAATCTTACGGAAATGTACATCTGCATGCTAGTAGATGGCAACTTTTGTTGTTGCATTCTGTCTTATGCATAGAATCTCTGGTGTGTCCATCAGACATATTCCCAAATTAAAGTTATATTTCCAAAGTAAAAGTTTATTCAGTATACAACAGAAACCGTGACTGATAATATGTGACAAGTTGGACAGATAGGGTACATCAAGTTGATAGTAGTAATAAGTAAAGTCATACACGATTTTCGATTCTAAATATAGTGAGGAGTCATATTTTAAAAATGATTCTACCCGCAAATCATATGCTGAGCGATCGTTAAAGTTTGCACGATTTTAATAAAAACGTTATTTTCCCCTACAAAGTATGCTAGGGAAATGTTCCGAAACCTTTCGTAAATATTTTGAGATCGAAATTGCCCCACTATTTTCATAATGTAATAATTCATTTTGATGTTTTCCACCTTTTCTGTTTTGTAAACTGAAGAATGTTTGTATTGCACACGTAGCGGCACTTACCCATGAAAAGAGGGCAAAATATTTCCCATCACTCTTGATTTTATCTCCATGTGCACAGTGTAATAGTATCAGAGTTCTAACAACATGTAGCCCAAGGTCACAACGGGATATTGCCTCGCAATGGGTTCTAACTTACATGTAATAACGATCGCGTTCATATTCGTGATTACTATCTTCTGTGCTCATGGCGATTTTACGTAGCTTAGGGAAGATTTTCAATCACAGTTGAAAGTTGTGAAGAAATAAGATGGGTATGTTTTGGTACGTATAATAGGTAGCAATAAATGGTTTCATTTCTTGTCAATGACATATTATTAATGAGGATTTTTATCTTGATGTTATCATTATTTGCAATCTGATTATGCCAGTAAACAAAGAAGCAAATGCATCAGCAACATAACACTGAAAATGAAAAAGACATTGCATTGTTTTCAATCTCTATAAATTCCGGCACGAGTGAGAGATTCGTTTTTTATTATGGTAAATGTATGTGTGTGCGTGCACGCGCGTGCATGTTTTCGCTTTTCCACTTCAGGACTGGACTACTTTAATTTCATGAAGTGTGTTAAAAATATGTTTTAATTTTCGTACGAATACAGTCATTATTTTGACAAAATACACAATTTTGGAGCATGGTATGTACAAGCTGTTATTGTAGGTAGACATATTTATGTGTGATATAAAGAACTTGCTTTGAATTTGTACTGTTTGCATTCATTTGGCATTCATTAATGCCTTCAGCTCTGTTCTCATTTGGCATTAATGTCTTCAGCTCTGCTCTCTTATGCAACTCAAGAGTACAGTTTGGGAAAGAGCGCTATTTCGGAATCTTAGTTATTGTTTTATTCCATTGTTTGATCGGTTAAGATTGATTGCTGAATTCTTCCTGGGATTAGAGAGTAAAAAATGGTTAAACATGATCATAAAACAATGTTATAAAGACGTTTGATTTATCTTACTTTATCTATAATGATTTGAACTGTTGCCTTAATTTCGTGTTCATTTCATAGTAATTAGTAGCCGAGTTATGCCAATGCAGGTAATATATGTCTCCTGTGTACGGGAGAGAAATAAATCACAATCAGTCTGGCCAAAATAAATGTAAAAGTCGGGAGTTGGCTTCTACGTATATACTATAACTGAAATCTAATTTATATCCGTTGGAGTTCGTGTTCAGCTATTATTAAACTGAAAGCTGTCTAAAGTAACCACCTTTTAAAAAAATCTAATTTTTAACTTTTTGCATATGCTTTGATTAAGTAAATATTATAAGTGAATGGAACCACTCGTATGTCGTATATGCTTTTAGTTGATTAGATTTGTTTGTGAATGCACTAAAGAAGTTGTTTCATCCATTTTAAAGTAGAGATGATACAGTGAACGATGTGGACAAATTCACTGAGTTACAAATGAACGTTTGAAACTAGCAAACGAATGAACGAGATATTGTTAACAACAAACGTAGAGACACAGTAATTGAAAATACCACTCGGAACATTTAAACAGTTATTTAGGAGAAGTATTCGAAAATTTTTGCGAACAGAATGGTTAAGACTATAACAATAGCATAGTAAAGCATATTGAGGCCAAGGGCTATCGCATATCTATCAGATACGTACCATTTTACAAGTTAGTCAAAACTCTAAATTCGAGAAAAAAATGCAGCTGAAGGCTTTGGTAGGAGACTGATAGGGTCAAAACCAATAAGCCAAGACGACGAAAAAGTATTATTTCCGCTGGCTAAACGGACTGTCAAACAACATTTGTTTTGCAATTTTCCCTGTTTAACTATTTTGATACAATGTTAGGCTAGCAATAGAAGACATAAACTGTATGATACATGTAGTAGTATAAGAAGATGATGATCCTATATCAAAATGGGATCCTATCTCAGAAACCCCCATCCCCTCCCATATTTGGAGAGGTGGAAAGAAGTTCCCGAACCTTAGATTTATTTCTATTTAAACAATGAAATATTAAAGAAAATGTAATATTACAAAGAGTCAATTAGTAGCGTCGGATTTAATCTAACAAACAGATTTTTTAGAAGATTTAATTCAATCAAATCAGCCTCAAGATATACTGGGATAGCACCTAATATAATAAGCGATTGTATTAAAAACGTTGGTTATCATTTATCGAGTAAGTACGGATCAGTATGGTTGTTTGCTAGCGAAAACGATGAGCGAATAGCGGGTTGGACAACTGATCCAATGTTATTCATCGACAACATGGTTGATGTTTTATTTGACAATAACATTTCTAAACTAAAAATTACATAAACAAGGTTCCACTCTCCAGGACCCCCTACCCTCCAAAACTTTCTATAGTAACATTTTGTTAAAAATATGTTAGAAAAATATTTTCACTTACCTGTTCACGTAATCCTATAGCAGAAATGACCACGAAGAAAATTCTAACTGCCTTTTATATCGTTATTCTGGGAAAATCCATTGCAAATATCTTTGACCTCGATTTCAGTAGGCGTTTTAGGAAAATCCATTGAAAATTACCTATCTTTAACCTTGATTTGGAGCGGGCGTTATATTTTAGGAAAATCCATTGCAAATTACCTATCTTTGACCTGATTTCGGCGTTATATTCTAAAAAATCCATTGGAAATCCCTTAAACCTACAAAGTTTCAAAATGATTACATGATCCAGTTATTATGGAAATTCCGTGTAGGCAGACGGCATCAGAATTCCTTTGTAATCATTTAATCTCCAGGGAAACCAAATCTGTATATATTATGACGCTATTGATTTTTATTCACAGCTATACTATTGCAATGGCAAAGAGTTAGTTGTGCAAGGAATACAAAGCTTTCTTAGTATCTAAGACTGTAATTTATTTTTCATCATAGAAAACCAAAATATTTTATCATTTACTCGTACACGATTTTGAAAACATTTTTCCCTATATTTTTAGAGAATATGAAGTAGTATATGAATGGGGGTTTGAGACACTTTTATCTGTTGCTATAGATCAAATATTTTATCGTAAAAAATGATGAAACCTATCTCGTAAACAAAAATACAAGGAAGAAAGACAGTTATATCTAATTTTTTAAAGAATTTCATCGCCTATCACTAGAACATCAACACTCGCTATTAAGTACAATGTACTGTCATGAGTATACAAATAAAATTTAGTTTTAGCGGATACTTTTCGACGACATTCAAATAGTTCTTTCATCGCTATCTTACTGAGAAGATACTTACTACCTTTTACAAAAACCTTCGACCTGTCTAAATCTATGTTAATTTTTGTATACTGTTGTTGGCTGATCGGATCATGAAAATTGTCATATTTTAGTGCAAGCTCGTCTCGCAAACTTTCGAGATAATTAAAATATTTGCTATCGTCTGATTTGATAAGGGAGAGTTTGATTCTGTCAAATTTACTAAAACAAATACCTGAAATTTCATCGTTAAATTCAAATGATAATTGCTGGTTATTGACCATTATTTTTTTATTTTGCTATTAACTCCATTGACTAATGTCAAATTTTCAAACATTATTTCTGATGTTTAGACAAAATTACTTGCATAATGTCAAAGTGCTAGTGTATTAATTCCGTCTCTGCAATACCTTTTATCATCAAAATTACTTAGTCCCCGTTTTACAATTGTATCTGTTTCAAGTTTGTGAAGATTTGTTCTGATAACATTTTTTTGATAAAACTGACCTATTGTTTAGTGCTGCTTTAAAGTCGTCAAAATTCATCATCTTTTCCACATATCCTCGAGGAATACCTCTTGCTTTTTTTGTAAGTTTATTGTCATCTGATATGACAGCATACATTTTACTCTTTAGTCCAACAAATTCCCTAACTGGCATAAACATAAATTGATCTTTCATTTTTCCAATAACTTTCTTATTCGAATTATCTTGAAATCCACTACATGCTGGATAATCTGATAAATCAAATAGATTTTTATTATTGTAAATATCCTGATAGAGATCTTCACATTTTATATTATAAACTAGCGAATCTGTATCAGTAAATAGCAACTCCGAATCTGGCCACTGCTTTTTGGTAAAATTATAGTGAAAATCGTACATCAGCCACTTCGATATATCAAGTACAGCTGCACCAACATAAATCGGTTTATTTAACTTTAAATTTGTCTTCCGTCGTTGTATTGCAACAAGATTTTCATTAAATATTTCATACTAACAAAACCATCGTCGTTAACTAATTTATTTCTGCGATTTATGTCATTTACAATTTCAATATTGACTCGCTTTCGAGTATTTTCCATCGTCTTTCCAAACACCGAGTTATTCATTAACTTGAAAAAGTTTTTCTCAAATTCGGTTTTAGCCACAGCACGACGTTTCGTATTTAAGTCAATGTAATCTGCCATCCACCTCGACTGATTAAACTTTAGCACGCGATGGACTTTTCTCAGAATTAGTCCAGCATCTACTGCTTGTTTTAAATTTTTGTAATGCATAACGTAATCGTAATTTCTTTTATTTAAAAAATTTGGAACTAACTTATTAACAATCGAATTTTTTGCTGTTGTCGTTGCTCGTCGTTCAGGTGATAATAAACTATAATTAATCATAATGGACTCTGCGCAAAACGGATAATCGTTATGTAGATCGTGTAACGAACTAGGATAATCTAGATCAACTTCAACAAAATATGAAATATCTGAAATATCATTATTAATTTTTCTAGGTAAATCTTTTTCAGTTTCTCTAAGAAATTTATCTGGAGTTATCCATGAAATCCACTATACGGCATTGGCTCTGACATCGCATATCCTTACAAATTATTAGTGTCCAGATAAATAATATAATTGGACGGGAGATTTTTATCATAATTTTTCAGCTATTTGTTATTAGCAGCTGTATATTTCTTTGTTATAACGCTAATTCCGCCTCTGATACCTTTTTCAATATAGTTAAACATATCAACATCTGTCAAGAGATCTAATTTTATCTTACTGGTTTTTAACAGAGCGTTCCATGACAATCCAAGTGAGGAATAATACCAACAGGGGTCTAATCCATAATTTTTATGACTAACTTGACGAAAACTTTCAAAAAACATCTGCTAGTAATAATACATCTATTTTCAAATATAAATCGTGATAATCACCAAATGTTTTACAACTATATTTATTCCAAATATCTTGTGCATATTTGTATTCGTCATCTGTGATATTTTCATTTCTGAGTTGCGAGTAAAATTTATCTTTATCAGGAAGAGAAGTTTCATCAAATCTGCTCCAATCGTCGAGATATTCGTACGGAAAGATACCTTTTTTTGTCAAATTGATATAGTTTTCACCAAAGCAACTTTTTAGGTTAGCGAAACTACTGCAACCTTGTACAAGCTCATCTAATGATGCCGCCATAAATTGCAGACTGTCAATGAAACGTAATTTACCGAGCGTCACTGACATATACTTTTCAAAATTATTTGGAATACATTTTATTGTATTATTTAATCTTAGTTTAGCTTTAATATTTGTATCACCAAAAGCTTCTACAATGATATGACTGTCATAGCCACGAAAGTTATGTATAACTACGGGAATAAAATCTGGAGCATGAAATTTTAAATTACAACTGTTATGAGCTGCTCCACGATATTGGCCGGTCACATGACAATGATCTCGCGTCTTATCACGGACTCCGTTGGAGTCTACCAGCAACTTTTCACAAATATGACAATTAGCTGCCTCATCGAAATCGAGTTGTTGTTTAGACGTTATTTTCATCGGAGCTGTTTTAAATAATCTGTTAGAAATTTTATTAACTTCGTCTATTAAATTTTTTAATAGCCATACGGCAGGATTTTCACCTCTATATAACTTTATCGGAGTTGAAAATTTATCGTTAGCGCAACAAACTACTTTATAAGCTACTCCGCAAGGAATATGCTGTTGTATTTTTCTAGTACTTGATTTATTGGGATTATTTTCTGCTCCAACCACAGGAACGAGTAGACACTCGAAATCAGCGTAAATAACAAAAGGAATATTTAGTTTATGATCATAATTTTTAAATTTTAATATTTTTTCTTTTTCTTTAGGCATAGTTATTTTTTGAATATGGACACAGTATTTGAGATGATCTTTCAGTCTTTCATCTTTAGAAAAACCTTGTAAACAACGGTAGCAGAAATATTTTTTATTTTTATTTTTACTATACTGTCTGCCAACTAAGCCGTTAAAGTTTTTTATCCAACAATAATGTCCCTGATAAAATAATAAATTTATTGTATCTTGTGTAGCATTTTCTGAGATATATCTCGGGTAAACATTTTCTTTCTCATCTAGTCCGAAAACATTTACTGAGATACTGTTTTGTTTTTCAAACTGTGATATATGATTTTCCCCTACTGGAAAGTCAATGCCATTAAAATTTAGTTCGTCTTTATACGGAAAATACTTGTTAACACGATCAGCATTTTTTTCTTCTGGAAACGTCGCAGAAAGAATAGACCACTGGAAACATCTGTTATCATTGTTTTTGACATTTATACAGCATTTTTTGTTTTTAATTTTTTTTGGGAGATCGACGTACAAACTACCGCGAAGTACGTTATATTTTGCTGTGTGAAATAAAACTTCTTTTATCATTTCAAATTTCCAACCCGATCCTGATGCAGTAAATTCTTCTAATATTTTGTTTATTTCTTGATGTATTTCATCGGCGACCATAGCAATGTCTGTTTCAGTTAATATTTTTCTCGATTTAGCTGTTAAATATGGTTCTGAAATTTCGCTGTCAAAACTTTTTGTTTCAAAATTACATCAAGTACATCCTCAACTGCATGTAACTTTAATAAAATCGTATGATATTGGACTATAAGTTTGATACTTTTCTTCTGATATAAAAGGTTGCAAAAGATTAAATAAATTTTTGGAGTTAAAATTTGCTAAAACATTTTGACAATCAAATTTGTAACTATTATCGTAACCAGAAAATGCTGAAGCAATTTTTTCTGTTTTGATAATGTTCTTTTTAGCAATATCTCGCAATTTTAACATTATATTTAATTGAATTTTTTTAAAATTAGAGATATGAAAAACCTTATAGTATAATGACAGAAATTTTGAATTATCTGAGATTGACAGCGGAAGAGCAAGAATTTTATCATGTACACCCGAAGTACAATTTATATGCAGCAGATATGCTAGGTTCTGTTATTAATATAGAATCGAAAAAATCTGTTGGCATATCAACACCAGCTGGTGTATTAATTTCAGTAAAAGTCGATAATGCAGAAAGGACTAAAATGTTTAGAATTTTTTTTTTTTATACTTTGTTTTGCGACGATATTCCAGAAGGACAACGAGTATACAGAGTAAATAGCACAATTGCTGATGATAATATTGAAAATTTATCATTACAAAATGAATTTCAACTTCATCCAATATTTGATTTATATGAGACAAAAGATAAGGGAATTATTAGACATAAAAAAACAAAAAAAGTTGTTGGAAGTTTACAGAACAGTGGATATCTTGGTGTTAATGTACGAGGAACAAAAACTAAATTTGTTTATTATCAATCTCATCGTTTTGTGTTTGAAACTTTTAACGGACTAATACCTAATGGTTTAGTTGTTGATCATAAAAATGATATTAAAACAGATAATCGTTTGGAAAATTAGATCTAGTTACATCAAAAGAAAACACTAGAAGAGGAATTGGTGGTGGCAATAATTTTAAAAATCTAAAAAGATCAGTTATTTCAATAAATCTAGAAACTAGAGAAGAAATGAAATTTAAATCAATGACATCTGCGGCAAAATATCATAAAATTCATTCAAGAGCATTAAAATTTTTAGCTGACAATGTAACAAAATCAGCAACGTCAATGTTGACATTTGATAGATTTAGTTTTAAATACGATAACTAATGATATTTTCTAAATCATTTTGAGTAAGACAGTTATGACTAAATTCCATAATATAACCGCGATTAAATCGTATTGTCATCATTTTATTTGTATTAAGTTTTATTTTTTCTGCTACTGTTAATAAAAATTTCTCAGATTCGCCTAATGTTATCATAACATCAACAAAATAAAAACTGTTTCCCAACAAACAATTTCGAATTGCCTCAGCTAATTCTTTGTGATTTAATATATTAACTCTTTGATGATATTTTATTTCTCCGAACATCTTATTATTTATTAATTAGACAAAAGATATATTATAATAATGAACTTAATTGAGAGGCTGGTTAAACTATATTCGGGAGATTTTGTTTTAGTTTCAAATTTTACATTAGAAAATATTACTAATGACAGATTTGATGGTTATACTGAAAATGATATTTTGCAAAACTATGACGACGATGAAGATGATGTTGTTGTTAGTAAAAAAAATTTAAGCAGACCAACAACTGGGCGATATGATGTGAAGTACCATATTGCTAAAAAAAATAATAAAATTTAATTTTACTATCACAGAGCATCAAATATTTTGGCAGCTTATAAAACCCTTTTTAAACGTAAAAATAACTGGACAACAAAGAAATATAAAATACGATTTTATTTTTGTTAAAAAATTTAATTTAATGCCAGTCGATGATGCAAGAAAATTACAGTTAATTTCTTTATGTAAACCAGTAAAATGTAAATCTGTACTAATAAAATACGAAGAAATTTATAATAATATTATTCGATCGACTTAGTTGGTATCCAGCTATTAAATTTATCGCATACCCTCGCCATTTAACTAAACTTTTGTTGCCGCGCTTTTTAATAACTTTTTCAATAACAAATATATCTTGTTCTGTTTTCTGAAGTTCTTGCTCGTAAAAACTGCCAGTTATAGGTTTACCTAATAAATCTTTCAACGAGTATGTAACTGGTATTGTTAAAAGTACTTCTTCGCTCCAGTTATGCGTATATCCTTTCTCAAATATTTTTTCGTCAAAGAAATTCTAACTTTATCACCAACTTTAAATTTATGTCTGCGGTACATATTTTCGTTTGCTAATATTGGATTTGCAATAGCGTCATTTGGCGACATTTTACTTTTGCCTAGCGAAATGGATCTGTGTTTCGTGCTATTATACTCGTGAACAATTTTTTGTAAATTGTCAATATATTTACTCGTATTTTTAGATGTCAAATACTTGTGGATTTTTTCGTTGAGCGTGCGATTAAATCTTTCAACGATGACGCTTTTTCCCTCATTTCCTGTGACATATTCTTTAATGTTATTTTGCTCTAAAAATTGTTCAAATTTTTTATTAAAAAATTCTGCTCCATGACCAGTCCAGATTCTATTTGGTTTTCTTTCTGTATTTGTTATTAATTGTTTTAGCGGATCAGTTTTCGATATCCCTGTTTTATCCGAAACGGGTATACTAAACGCTTATTTACTAAAAACATCTACAACATTAAAAAGATATCTCTTGTTATCGTTAAACTAAGCTAGATTTGAGACATCAACTAAATCTATCGCCCAGATGTCATCAACGGCATTTGCGACAACTTTACGTCGTGGAAAGTTTTTTTTTTTAGGTTTATGTAGCTCTGAGGCAAGATCATCATATAATTCTTTTTTACCGAGACCAAGTTTATATTTTGCTCCAATAAAACCCTGGACCAGCATTTGGTCAACACGTTCTCGCATATTTACAGGTTTCATATCACGAAGTTCGTCTAACATTACTTTATCGCAGCTATGCTTATTTTGTTCGTTGTCTGGAAGTTCAATATCTCTGTAGCAGATATCATGGCGCATTGCTATTGCGTCAACTTGATTGTAAGGCTCTTGTCCTGGCAGAGGATTATCGTTTTCGTCAAGTTGTTTATCAAAAGGATTATAAGGTCCAGTATATTTATGGCCTGGCAATATCCAACCGCCATTTGGTTTCGGTAATTTGCCAATAAATTTATCTATATCTATACCTGTTCCAATTATTTCTCTGTTGTTGCATTTCTGACAATATGTAACAATTTTATTTTGCTCGAGGCATAAATCTCTATCACAATCGCACTCGCATGTCATTATTTATTTTATAACTGACAAATTTTTCAGATTTATAATAATATTGTTTCAGTCGTCTACTAAAATAATTTCTGGACAACCCGCTCCGGACAACTTTGTTTTTGGTAAAAACATACTTTTTTTTCCCACAGATTGCACAAATACTTTTCAGCATTATTCTATTATTTTTTTTGTTTTTTCTGTTTTTTCATCTTTATTTTCTGTTTTAGTTTTACACTTAAGACAATATGTTGACATTGTATATCAGTGAGTTTAGATAAAATGTAATGCAATCTCATCATTAGTGTGAGAAGGTTGTTTGTCAAATTGCAAAATAAACTTTAAAAAATCTGGATTTTCAGTCATCTGTTTAATGAAAATTACGCAATAATATCCACAAGCAGAAGTTCCAACTGGTTGAATTTGATTAGACGAATAATTTATTATTTTCGCAAGAGACTTAATCTCTGGATATTTTGTCTCTTGAATTCTATTCATATATTTTTTTACTGCGTCACTTGGTGGAATTCCGAATGAGTCAAAATAATTGTTATCAAAAACAGCTACCCAATGTGTACCAGATCCGTCATTGAAATCTTGTATATTTATAACGCACGAACCCAGCGTCTCTGGAATCGTCATAAGTTCATCTTCAGAATAAACTCCACTGAAATTTTTACTTTTTTTAGTTTGTCAAGTATATCAAAATTACTTAACGCAGACTTCATCTCCTTGTTCCTGGCAGCATTAGTCCTCGTCCTACTCCTAACAGATATGGCAATAGGCTTCCCACCAATCCTGCTAGTAATGGAGCTATTAGAATAAATCCTCTCGGTCGTGTCTTTTTTTTCGTCGTTGTCTTTCTTTTTGCTGTTGTCTTTCTTTTTGCTGTTTTTCGTTTAGGCATTATATTTATCAGTCACATAAAATTAAACTTGCAAAATTGGCAATTTTTGTTACCATCGACATTCATACGAAACATTAAACTAAAAAGTTAAACGAAAATTTTCTTTATTCCATGACCTTCAACTGCCTTTTTCGTTGCGCCAGATACTGCTCCAGACGCTGCTGCTAATCCTAATGTACCTAACACTGGCAAAAGTTTTCGTATTAACGTTCTGGCCATTGCAGATAGTGCCGGACCGAAGAAACCACCTTGTTTTGACATTGCAGTTATTTGTGCAGCACTTAAATTTAAAACAAAAGGTTTGCTGCGGTTATATTTATTTATTTGTTTTTTGGTTAACATTAATCTTGTTAAAGTACCCGAAACACCTGCGGCAACACCTTTGGTGTTAGGGTAGATTTTTAATGAAACCTGCCTTTTCTTTGCAACAGCAGCTGCTAATTTTTTAACTTGACCATCAGTTAAATATATTTCTTTTACAATATATTTTGTCATCTCATATTAAAGTTACAGATTAAACTTAAAGTAAAATGCAAATCACTTTAAACTTGTACTGACATTTTACCTCCAACAGAGTCATTTGTAACAAATCTATCGCTTATTACTAACGCATATAGATAAAATGGTGCAGCTGGAACTGCTCCTAGTGTCCAAGTAATTTAGATATCAGCTGTGCTGTCTACAGCTCGCTCGCTATGTTTACTAACATCGAAATAAAATATTGAATAAAGTGTACGAAATTGCTCTACTGATATCTGAGATCCATCTCCAACATCTTGATATTTTTGCAGTGCGTCGAGTAAATGCATGTACGGTCGAGTAATATTTTTATTAGCGTTATCTGCAAAATTACATTCTATCGCTCTGGGTACTGCTTTGAATTTATTCTAGCATATGTTCGTCTAACATCAGCATTAACAAATATCGCATTATTTTGTTGTTGGTTATTACGCCGCGCCTGTTGCTGAAATGCAACAAATAATTGCCATGGCTTTTGTTCAATTGATGTTGTTGTTACTCGCCATGTGTAGTCTGTGGTATTTGGAACTGCTGTTTGATATATTTTATGTTGCTGAAAATAAATTCTATTCGTATGTTTTTGCAGCATATCATTTAATTCTGCTATTTTAGTGATAGACGGAGTTATTCTTGGCATCCATAGTGCAAGTTTGTTTATGACAAATTGTAAATCAGCTCCACCTAACCTAAACATGCAGTCGTTTTGTTCTGATCGATTTAAAATAAGTGTATGTTCAACTCCACGAAATACCTTATTGTAATTGCGACAAAAGCCAAATACTGTACTTAACGGCAGCATCATTGTAATTTCACGTGATACTGCTGCAAGTGTCTTTCTCTTAGCATAACCTTCATTGTAACGTCTATTTCGAAATCCAATTGTGTTAATAACTAATTCTAACATTTCAATGCTTGTCGCAGCTGCATCTGACGGTATTATACTAAGATTATTACAAACAGCAGTAAGTGAGACTCTTGTAGCGTCTGCAGCTGGTGCGTCTATACCTAGCGAGTCTGCATTAAAAATAAGAAAACTTCTTACAAATTACAAGATCTGCAGCAGCATCAGCTCCGTGTATTAAAACACCTTTTGAAATAAGTTCATCTGACGCAGGAATTATTGCACCACTTCCGGTGTCTTTAAACCACATCATATTAGTTGCAGTTGATTTGGAGTAATCATCAGAAAACGAAATAATATTTAAGATTGTATTTGCAACTTGTAAGTGACTTGAAATATCTTCGACAGTTTGATTGGCCAGCTGATATCTAGCACTTTTAAATAAACACCAACCATCATTTATAAGAGCTACTTCTACGTTAGCTTCAATTGCGACAGGTGGAACAGCTACTGTCATAATCTGACCACGAACTTCTAACATTGCTTTATGAGGAAGTAGAAATACGTCCTCGTCTCTAGTATTAAATGTTCTGTCGCCAGCCTTATTAGGTTCGTTAGAATTTTCATCGAGATATTCAACATATTCAAATTCTGTTACTGTGTCGTCTGTGTCATAAGTTTCTGCTAAATCGAGATAATTTTTTACAGACATTTTTTTATTTATTAGGTTATACAAAATTTGTCATCAGCGATAGCGAAGCTATTTCGGTGTTGTTACTTTAGATATTAATTTTTGTATAATTTGTTCTCCTCGTGGTGATAAAAGTTTTTTTGTTGTTGTTATCATTGCGCTTTGAGTTTCTTTTGTTGGTGCGATTTCTGAAATAGCTTGTTGATTGTCGATCTTTTTATTTTATCAGCTATTTTTTGTCCAACAGCAGTTCCAGCTGCAGATGCAGCTCCAGTTGCAAAAACTTTTGATGCGTCAAGTGCAATTGGTGCAACTTTATGAGCTATTCCTGGAGCATTTTCTATTCTTTTAGCAAATATATTTCCCAAAAATCCTCCTACTATTTTTCTTCGATAAACTTTTTTCTCTGTTTCATTATATCTGAGGTTGTATAATTTTATTGTCTTAGAAAATATGTTTACTATTGTTCCCGTAAGTGTAAATAATAAGTAACAACTTCATTATTAAGATCTAACTGTCTTCCAGACTGATCTGTCAACTGCATATTTACTTCTGTTATTTGATTTTCAACATTTAACGGATAATAAATAACTTGACGTGGATTAATTTACATAAGAGATCCTGGTGGAACTTCTGGTGAAAAACTATATATCGTTTGTCCTTTACTACCTAAGGCTGAGTAAGATCTAGATGCGATAGAACAATTTACCAATATTGTGTTTACATCAATTATATTTACTGGATTTTCACCATCATATGTAACAGGTTTTTTTTATAAGCAATATAATTACTATATTCGAATCCTATCAGTGGTGCGATATTTATCGCTGTAAGAAAAGTAGCTATTATATCTTTTAATGTCATTCTAGCGCGTAACGTGTTATAATTTGGTGTTAGCTCAAAATCGTCTGCAACTCCTTTTTTTTGTCTTAAGTTCTTTTATTGTTTTATTTAATTCAGTTATGTTATAAGCTCCTTGTGGAATTTTAGGTGTTTTCCACGTGGAAATTGGTTGATCACTAACAGCAAATGTAAATTCATCATTTACTCCAGTTTTTACATTAGCCATAGAATTCCAACAAGTACAGGAAATTAGTCCAATTTCTTATTGTTTTTCACGATCTAGTTCTATTGGCGGAATATACTTTACATAAAAACTTGCGCCATCTTTATCAGATTGGCTAGACATTTATTATTATATTTTTATAAAATTAAATCGCGATGTAAAGTTTCGTATTCGTCAGATGTTAATAAATTTTCCGATCTCAAATTATCAAGTATGTCAATAAGTTCGTTGTCAATTTCAGCACCAACATTTCCAGCTTCTTTTGATGATATAAATAACATTAATCTGCCAATCAGTAACTGATGAAAATATTCTAACTCCTTTCCCAGTTTTTTCTTTTTTATATTGTTTAACACGAGTTTCATCAAATTTAAAAAATTTCCTTTTAAAATCCCACCCCTTACCAGAAGCATCTTTTCTATTGGCTTGTGCTGTTTTTCCAACTACTAAAGCAATAATACCATATCTCATTCTATCATAAAGTGGAATCATATTTTCCTCTTTTATGGCTGTGTTTAACTCATTTTTAGCAGTAACACCGTCGTTCATTATTACAGTTAAATAAGTAATAAATTTGTTAAATTCTTCATCACTCCATTTATTTATATCATCAAGATCTTTTATTTTATTTTTCGTTAAAAAAATCATCGTATTCATGATTTTTTATATTATTATTTGCTTGTTTTATATACCATCGTCTTTTATCTTCAACTTCCATAAACTTTACCGTCAACTCTCCGACTCTTTCTAGCTCCTTTTCAATATCCTCTAATTTTTCTGATAAATTTTTTAGAATATCTTTAATCTCCCATGTGGTTAAACCTGTTAATCTTCGCTAGTGGATCATTTATTAGCCGATCTAGTTCAGCTTGTCTTGCAGCAGGATCAGCTATATTTGCTACAAGTGACTCAGCTAATCTTCTTTTTTCTTCTTCAGATCTTTCAATAATTTTTCCAGCATCTGCTTCTTGTTGTTCTTTAACTAGTCCGAGGAAACCTTTTTCTTGTAATTTTTTAAATTCTTCTTCTGATAATGGTTTAGTTTCAGGTTGTTTTCCAAGTAAAGCTTCAGTAACTGGTTTGAGAGCGGCTGCTGTTGTTTCTGCTGCAACCACTTGACCACGTCGTGCTTGCTGTACTTGCTGCTTAAATTTTGCTTGAGATTGTGCAAGATATTTTTAGAGTTTCTATATGTTTTTTGTACTTTGCTTGTCTTTCCATTAATTATATACTATTTTCTATAAAAATTATTGTAGATATTTTTCAATACAACATCGAAACATTTTACTCGTATCATTTGTAAAATTTATCAAACAAAAAAAGTCATATTTATTTGCCGTTGCTTTATGATATAATTCAATAAATTTATCTTTTGTTACATCACCACATTGCTCATTCGCGATATTTCTAACGTCAACATTGTCAAGTCCTGGAAATAATATAAAACAACCAGTATTTCGCCGAATAAATCTGTCAAGATTATAAAATCCTTGGGCGAGATAAATAGAATTACATTTTTATTACGTGATAATGAAAAATATGATCTTATTTTATTCATTTCTTCATTGTTTAGCGGAATATCATCAAAAACAACTATCTTGTGTTCGGACGAATCAAGTTGATTAACTGGGACAAGTTCTTCTGGTTGTTTGATAATAAAAAAATCTTCTCCAACCTCAAGATCATCACGAAGTTTGTCATTATAATTGTTAAGCAGCTCGTACTTATCCTGTTGTGGATTAATTGTGTAAATATAAACGCGATCGTAGTTAAAATTATCTCCGAGAAGTAAATTCATAAGCTAGTTTGTTTTCCCAGATCCAATTCTTCCAACGATAAGATAATGACAATCTGGAAGTTCATTGTTATGTTTATGTTTCACCAACCGCGCTGTATCAAAATTTAATATCGACGATTTTGCCATCGTTGTTATACAATTTTATGTTATATAAAAAAATTGTCAGACGATAAATGAATAATGAGCTATTATGCAAAATTTGGAACATTAGTAGGAGATTCATCGGCTGTAAGTACAACAATAACAGATGGTAAGGTTGATTTATCAGGTTACCTGAAAAAATCCGGCGACACAATGACGGGATACCTATTTATGTCAAATCAACGAGTACTAGATTTAGAAACAAATTATCCGCCAATAAATGTCGTTAATACAGAAGCTGTTAGTTATGCACAACTTAAATTAGTCGACAATAATAAACTAGATAAATCTGGCGGAACTTTAAGAGGTAACTTAGATATGTCAGGAAAAAAATTTATAAATTTAGAGACCGGGTATCCACCAGCAAACTTAAATCAAACACAAGCGGTAAGTGTTGATGATAACAAACTTGATAAAATAGGTGGGACAGTTACAGGTAATATCAGCATGTCAGGAATTTTTTTTATAAATTTAGAGATTGTATATCCGCCAGAAAACTTAAATCAAACACAAGCTGTAAGTTATGCACAACTAAAATCTGTTGACGATAATAAGCTTAACAAAGCCGGTGATACAATGACAGGTGACCTGTCCATGTTAAATTCAAAAATAACTGGATTACCAGTAACCTCACCATCTGATAACACTGATGCTATTAGTTATGCTCAATTAAAAGAAGAACTTAACCTATATTTTAAGAAATCCGGTGGACCGATGTCAGGGAATACAAACATGAAATCCAACAAGATAATGACGACTTACGCTCCAGTTAGCCCTAACGATCTGACAAATAAAGCGTATGTTGACAGTCTGTTTAGTAGTGTAAAACGAACCAAAAATAATGTTGGGTGTAATCCAATATTGTTTAAGGCAACTGACAATCGAGTTGGGCTTGAGGTAAGCGCATCAGCATATTATCCTGAAAATTATCCTCATTACGCTTTCTCTGATAGACATGAATGGACGACCAACGGAGAAATTGAAAATTTTTGGATCAAAATCAAATGTCCTACTGCAGTTGCTATTTGGCAATTTCATTCGCGAGGCCGATTAAATCCTAGCGTTGGTCGAATTTATAATTGGCGATTGGAAGGATCAAATGATGATATTACTTGGGCAACATTGTATAGCACAACAGACACTTACATTTCAACAACACAATATTTTACGATTCCGACTGAAAACACTGTTAACAAGTACTTGTATTTTCGAGTTTACGTTATTGCTGCTTAACGTCCGTTTCCAGGACTGACAGCATTTCAAATATACACACTCGATGATCAAATTTAATCTAATGCTATAAAATAATGTCAGAACCACCAATTATAACCATTGCGAAAGAATTTTATGATAATATCTTTAACTCTAAAATAGATGTTGGCAAAAATGTTACAAAGTTTGAAAAAACTTGGCATCGAAGTATTAGACAATTCAACATTGCCAGGAAAATTCTGCTAATTTTATTCGCGTTATGCATATGCGAGGACCACAACTGAAAAAAGCAACAGAAAACTTTGACATTATAAGCAGATACTGTCATCCTGATGATTGCCTAGAAGATTAAAAACAAGTTGAAATTATACTTAAAAAAATATTACTCGAGCTTGATTGGTATAACATAGATTTGATAATAAAATCAGTCTTAGTAAAAGCCCGAGTTTATAGTGGAAGAACATTAGAATGAAAGACGAATAAACGAAATCATACTCGTCTTGACATACTAGCGGAAACTAAGAAAATAAGAATAAAAAGAGACAAAAATGTATATGATAGTTTTTCAAAACGACATATTTTTAAACATCTCGGTATGTACTACAATGACAAAGAAACCTTGGTTAAAATCGTTACTATGACGTCAGACGCAGAGTTAATTATTAAAGTGTACGCAAACGCAATTTTGCCAATGATACGTAAAAAAGACCCAGAATTTGATCCGATTATTGTTAAAAAGTCTCTAAAGATAATCAAAACTTTAGACGATGAAAATAGTAATTTTAGTGATGATGAGCGAGAAAAGTGTTTTGAATTAGTCGATCAAACAAAGTTCGAAGTAAAGTCTGATTCTTATTATGATATAAGTGAAGAAGACGATATTCCATTCCCATCATTACAATACTCTAGACAATTGTCACTACGAAATAATTACAACGAAATTAAAATAATACTCACAAAACCATACGAAAAATTAATGTTAAAAGTAGCTTCTGCTGTTGGTCTTCTTACGATTGAACTAGATAAGCTTAAAAAATTAATGCTAGCAAATTTCGTAGTCGCATATACAATTACCAGACAACATCTTGTTCTCAAAAATTTCACGTTAGATCAGTTGAGCTTAGTATTAGGGTATATTGATGAAACATAAATCGATTACAGTAATTTGGTGAATAAAACAGATTTGTAATAGAGTGAAGTAGGAAATACTTTTGATTCTTACTCTTGGTTAAAGAAAATTGAAGTACTAACAGATTTAAGATACAATTATACTTCGTCAGACGTTTATGACAAATACAGAATTTTTATAGCTGATCCTAATAATAATAAATTTCGTGAGTTTCTTGATTCAATTGCTGGTGTCAGAACTTTTGTTTTGTGTAAAAAAAATTGTATAATGAAAAAACATATCATTGATTTCAATCATATTTCAGAGGAAATTCCAAAACAAGATGTTGAAGCGCTAATACAATATTATAAATTTTATCATAAAAAACTTTGGTGCGTGAAAAAATGTTACAAATACTATAACAGAATACTTCGAGTGATATCATATTTCCACTGCTAATGACTAGCTCTGGTACAATTTCAAGTGGAGAATCATTAAATCCGTTTTTGTTAATAATATCCGGCGTTGGTGTTTCTCTTGCAACAGCGTGTAAAAAAGTTGTGCCTCGTCTTGCAACTAAAAAAAATGCTTGTAAAACAGCAAGCATCACCTATTAAAAAAAATACTTGATCAGATACGATCTTATTTGCGTGGTATAAAATATAATATGGACGATTTAATACGTGAGTTTCGTATTATTGACAGTATGTTAACAGATATCCTACCAATGAGAGTCAGCAGATATAAAAAAGATTATCAAAAAAGTATAGTGATGGTAGGGTATGAAATAAAATAATCTCAAACAATATTTTCACTTACCTGTTCATCATTTTTTCCACGATAAAATATTTGATCCATGGAAACAGATAAAAGTGTCTCAAATCCCCATTCATATACTACTTCATATTCTCTAAAAATATATGGAAAAATGTTTTCAAAATCGTGTACGAGTAAATGATAAAATGCTTTGGTTTTCTATGATGAAAAATAAATTGCAGTCTTAGATACTAAGAAAGCTTTGTATTCCTTACACAACTAACTCTTTGCCATTGCAATAGTATAGCTGTGAATAAAAAATCAATAGCGTCATAATATATACAGATTTGGTTTCCCTGGAGATTAAATGATTACAAAGGAATTCTGATGCCGTCTGCCCACACGGAATTTCCATAATAACTGGATCATGTAATCATTTTGAAACTTTGTAGGTTTAAGGGATTTCCAATGGACTTTTTTGAATATAACGCCGAAATCAGGTCAAAGATAGGTAATTTGCAATGGATTTTCCTAAAATATAACGCCCGCTCCAAATCAAGGTTAAAGATAGGTAATTTCCAATGGATTTTCCTAAAACGCCTACTAAAATCAAGGTCAAAGATATTTGCAATGGATTTTCCCAGAATAACGATATAAAAGGCAGTTAGAATTTTCTTCGTGGTCATTTCTGCTATAGGATTACGTGAACAGGTAAGTGAAAATATTTTTCTAACATATTTTTAACAAAATGTTACTATAGAAAGTTTTGGAGGGTAGGGGGCCCTGGAGAGTGGAACCTTGTTTATGTAATTTTTAGTTTAGAAATGTTATTGTCAAATAAAACATCAACCATGTTGTCGATGAATAACATTAGATCAGTTGTCCAACCCGCTATTCGCTCATCGTTTTCGCTAGCAAACAACCATACTGATCCGTACTTACTCGATAAATGATAACCAACTTTTTTAATACAATCGCTTATTATATTAGGTGCTATCCCAGTATATCTTGAGGCTGTTTTGATTGAATTAAATCTTTTAAAAAATCTGTTTGTTAGATTAAATCCGACGCTACTAATTGACTCTTTGTAATAGGACATTTTATATAATATTTCATTGTTTAAATAGAAATAAATCTAAGGTTCGGGAACTTCTTTCCACCTCTCCAAATATGGGAGGGGATGGGGGTTTCTGAGATAGGATCCCATTTTGATATAGGATCATCATCTTCTTATACTACTCATGTCATACCAGGTCCCTCCAACTGCGAGCATGCAAATGACAGGGCATAAACTTCTTTGGCTGGTAATAAGAATGGTAATAAATATACTTACATTTATGCATCTTGAATTTCCTCAAAATGTTCTTTCTTAGTTCTGCAAATCCGAATGACAATTGTCATGGAAAATCTGATGCACACCTAATATGTAATGTAATTTCGACAATATTCAAACTGAAATCACGTTCTTCTTATTGCACTGAACTGACCTAATAAATCCAGTTAATCACAGGCAGAAAAGCAGAACTGAGTTGGATCAAATGAAAAACAAAATCAATCCATTTCAGACCGACTGGACAAGTTTTTTCCAATGCGGATTCATTCAAAATATGACTCAAAATTTCAATTTCAAGTAGACTAAAACGAGAATTTTTACAAAAACATTAATGTCGAGCTCGCGACGATGTTTAAAGGTCGCTGGTCGGTGTTATGTGCGCATTAATAATGTTACTGTATTGATGAATCTAAGACTGTGTATTTATTTTGAAATATATCATAAATTCAATTACTTCGTTTCTGGTTCAGTATTTCGTTATTATTAATCCTTACGCAGGAAAACGAAATGAGTATATAAAAAAAGGTTACTGCATTTGTATGGGAAAATATGAACTCATTTTTTCGGACTAATACTGCACTCCCAAGGTTGTGCAGAATTATTCAGAAAATAATCGTTCATATTTTCCTATACAAATGCAGTAACCTATAAATATAACAAGTTTAGTCAATTTCAAACACTCATTTCGAAAGTTTGGGCTAACTAGATTCGCCATGATTTATATTGCTGTAACCTCACGTCCGATCTATCACCAAAATATATATCTAACGTTTCGTTGCTGCAATAATTTTTGTCCTAAAATTGTTGCAAAATAATGTTACTCATAACAACATTGCAAATTATAGAATAAAGAAGCTGTGTTCAGATTATTGAACTACTCCATGAACTAGTATCAAAGGCTGTCAGGTTTATGCATCTTACTCCGGGAATCTCCTTTTTTCACAAACAAAACTTCCAGTTAATTTTAAC
>JAECUM010018200.1:0-29677 GCA_016617855.1 Megalonaias nervosa
GTTTCAGACTGCTTCTTAAACTAACTCTCCCGGCCGTGACTGACTGCCCCCCCCCCCGAAAATCCTGACCCACCCACCCCGCAAAAATTCCTGCGGGCGCCCATGGTCTCGAAGTATGCTTGCGCTGAGCCTTCGCGACACCAGAGTTGATATCGGCTTACTTAATATGCAGATGCAATATTTTTGTCCTGAAAAAAATATATTAATACGATCGATCTTGACCTTGGGAAGCGTTATCTACTCCCTCTATCTAGCTTGCTCATCAATAAAATACATTAAGGTTGATACGCACTAGCCGTTTAAACTCTCTTAAGTTCCGATTTTTTATTGCTGCTGGGCTGTATCTAAACCACAGCTTAGCACGAATCCTGACGCCACGACAACCTTAATAAAAGGCGTGCGTACTTTAACCCATTTACCGTTGCGTATGCATTCTTTTTGAATAAAGAGAAGCGCGGGGCCCAAGGCGGTTGCCTCGTTCGCCTTGCCCTAGGTCCGGTATGAGGCGCCGTAGCGGACAAAAGCCGGTCCAATCAGGACGATGCTGTTGAAATTGTAATGTCATATGTCCAGAATTACAATTTCACGTGTTGTATCAGAAATGTTTGTCCTTAAAGTTCCATTTTCTAAGTCGAGATTTTAGAATGTATCTGTTGAATTAAACAGTAGTGGTTGAAAGTTATATTTGCTATGTTGAGGTTTTAGATTGTGTCGTTTGAATTACACGGCGGTGGTTGAAATTTCAGTGTCATAAGTCGAGAATTCTTAATTTACGTATTGGTTCAATGAATTTATGTTGAAAGTTCTATTTCATATGTTGAGTATTTACATTTTATCTGTTGAATTACACAGCGCTGGTTGAAAATTCGATGTCAAATGTTGAGTGTTTAGATTGTATCTTCTGAATTACACGGCGGTTGTTGAAATTATAATGTCATATGTCGAGAGTTTCAATTTAACATGTAGAATCACATTGATTGTGCTGAAAGTTCCATTTCGTATGTTGAGTTTTGAGATTGTATCTGTTGAATTACACAGCGGTGATTGGACATTTTATTGTGCTTGTCAGAATTGCTATTTTTATATGGTGAAATTATGTGTTGGTGTTAAAAATAACATTACACAATGTCGACTTTAACAATTCAAAATAATATCGAGTATTAAGATACATCATTCGTGTATTCACTTACGAGGCGCCATTACATTTCATGCATTTACAGTTTGAAAGTTACCTCTCACAGGTCGAGAATTACTATGAATTTCTTCACTTGATGTCGCTCTCGTGAACGGACCATGTTATTTTTAAACAAGGAGGCTGCTTCTCGTTGCTGTGAATTTCAACAGATGAAATCTAACTACTCGCCATATGAAATGGAACTTTCATCACAAACAGTTGCATACAACGTGTGGATTAGGTATTCTCGACATATGATATTGAAATTTCAACCACCGCTGTTTAATTCAAAATATACACTGTAAAACGTCGACATAGGAAAAAGGACTTTAAATTACCACTGTATAATTCAACATATAAAATCTAAAATCTCGATCTTGAAAATGGAACTTTAAGGACATGCAATTTGATCCAACACATGATATTGGATTTCTCGACATACGACATCGAAATTTAAACTGCAACTTTCTCATTGGACCAGCTTTTGACCGCTACGGCACCTCATAGGCCGGGCCTGATTATCAAACATTTTTGAAGGTATACTATATTTTGTGATTCGAGAAAGATTCAGTTGGCTTCGGAAATGGATTGTTTTTCCTGTACAACTTCCGTTTTTATCCCATGTGTCTATGTATGACACACGGTGCGTTTTATGAGAGTACGAAAGGCTATGGCTAGCCATGTAGTGGCGTCATAATATTTCTCTCATCCTGCTTTGCAAACCTCCTAAATGTTTTCCTCTAGGTGTTGAAGTCCTCTTGCCATTCATTTAACCCTTTCTTTATTTATTTATTTCTTTCGTTCATTCTTTCTTTCATAACTTAATGCATTGACTGTTTGCAAATGCCTTTTCAAACGGGAAGGGAGATAGGAAGAGAGTGTGTCCATTGCACAAAATATTCCTTTGTCATATCAGAATGTGAAGGAAATTACTTTTCAAGATTACTTATCAAATCCTTAGCACTTACCAATATTTCTTTTTTCTTCCATTTTCCTTCTTCTTATTCCCTTCATTATCTTTCCACCTTCTGTTTGCATATATTTTCTTCCTTCTTTCTTCCTTTCCTGCTTTCTTACTTCATTCCTTCATTTCTTTTCTTATTTTAGTTTATTGATTTTTCTGATGACCCCTTTACAAGTTATTACAAGAATAATTAAGTTCATTATACTTTTCTTTCATTATTCTACATATTTTATAAAATTTGGTGCGTTAGTTTTAAGTTTCAGATACATAAAGACTATCCAGCTTATGTTAAGTTCTAACTTTGACACAACTTATCCAACAACCTGCTTAAAGCTATGTTGGATTTTTTAGGGATAGTTACATTTGAATGAAACTAGTGGACAGGCCTGACCCTAGGGCAAGGCGAACGAGGCAACCGCCTTGGGCCCCGGGCTTCTCCGCAATGCAATTTGTTTGCTTGGGGCCCCGCGCTCATCGTTTGCTGCCTTGGACCCCGCATGCTGCCTGGGTCCCCGCACATCCTAGGGCCGGGCCTGCTAGTGGAATTATTACTGCAAATGGCTGCCGATTTACGCCCGTTTGCTTTATCATCCTACACAAAACCCCAAAGACTAAACTCAATAAACATATAATTTTCTGTTTAGGCTTTATAATTGCAAGTAGCTTTCTTCACAAGTCAGCTAATGTCCAGAAAAAGAGAAAAAATGTAATGAGTGTCTCAGAGACTCAGTACCCAGAAGAGATGAGAAAAGTTGCACATATTTAATAAATTTGTTTCTTTTCTGTATTTGTAGTAACACTACAACCTAGCTGCAAAGTTTTGTAGCTTTTCTAGTGTGATTTTTTCCAGAGCACAAATTATCCTATAAAACAGTGGTCTAAGCAGGTTGTCATGTGTTGCCTAAGTAAGGTCCTAACAAGCAAAGACTCTCTTTTCACGCTTTAACAAAATTGAGCTTCCTTGAATATTTAATTTAGTCAGAATATATTTCTGCAAATTAATCATTATGTCATTTTTAAAGACCAATTTCTTTAGTATCTTTTTAAAAATATTTAAATTGAGAAATGGCACTACCTTTGGCCAAAATCTGCACCCAGATTGTTGCTTTGAAAGTAAGATGCACTTACTTCGCGTTAGAAAAATAAAACACCGAAAAATTCTGGCCTGATGGAGGTTCCAGATATCATCCTGATGATCCATGGAGTTGTTTGTTGTTTTTTTCATCACGATTGTTTGCAGCACTTAGTTTATTTCACGTGATAAATTTATATCCATGGCGAATATACACTATTCTTATTTTTCTTTGTTGGCAACATTTTAGTCGCTATAGACATCGTCGTAGAAGTTCATGCATCAAAAACGTATAAGTAATACGAACCATAACGTCTTGGACAAGTAATTCAAGTAATTGCTGACAAATATCTGTGGCTCCGTTGATCACCAGCGCGAAGTCGACCCTGTTAACCTTTCATACGGCGATGAAAGAGAGTCTGCGGTCATAAAAATAAAGCTGGCTGACTACTGGCACGCTGCGGTAGAATTTGCCTTTAGTTAACTAGTCTCAGGAGTGTAAGCACGCGCGTCGCTGGTTTTTTTACTCTATTGGGGTTATCATTAGCTGGCAGTATATCGTTGACTGACGCAGGCATTAAGGTCCTGTATGCACGTCTCATAATCTGCTCCTCGTTCTCAGCTAGCATCGTATTTGTCCCTGAAAATCCATTTGGGCCACTCCTTGTCTATGTAACCAGGATCTTGATATGGAGGTATTTCTGCGGGTAACATGCACGCTCTCCAGTTGTCGGGAACCCTAGCGGATAATGATAGCGCGTTATTGAAAATCAGCTGGCGCTCTATTTCATTACAGTTTGTAACTTTCATGGTCATTGATGATTTGTATTTGGCAGCGAAGATTCCTCCATACGGTTTTCAGAAACGTATTGGATTTCCCAGCAGGTACCTTCGGTGGCAGTCTGCGCACGCTCTGCGGCATCGATCGCTTCCCGAACTTGATCTTTCAGTGATTTGAGAGTTTCTTCTGTTTATCTTGTGGCAATCTTGATATTTTTGACGAGTATTTTCCGTTAGGACCAGACGCTGTTGGTGTTTCAGTCATTACGGTAGTGGCAATAACAATTTCTTGTTTAACAGCCGAAACTTTTGTTTCAAGACCAGACGTAAGTTCTTCCCGCACCGTTAATCTCGTGTCGAGCATATCTTTAATTCGATAGCGGACCGCAGTGTGGTCGTCTTCTAGGTTTTCTTTGTTATTTTCATTATATCAGTAGGTGGTCGATTCGCATACATCGAACTATTTCGCAGTCACCTAGACCGAAAATCTCGCAATTTAACCCCAAATGCTATATAGGGGGCGCTCTACAGTTATTATGAACTTCTGAGAGAATGGTGGGTGTAAGATGAAGTTGTTTACATTTGCAGCAAGCACAATGGATAGAATGTTGTTCTACCTCTTACTGTTACTTTCATGTACTGTGGCTGAAATTTCGTTGGATATTGTACTTGTGGAAATTGAACATGATCTAAGTACACAGCTAACAAAAATGGCTGCTTCCTTGTGATAAAAATAATCAGTCTGAATTAGTCTAAAGTACACTGTCTTTAGCAGTTATTAAAGTAGGAAAAATGAATTTTGCCAGATATACAATACTAGCTTCTGAAAGTAAAATGTATGAATTACAAAATATATAAAATGTAAAGAAACGTTATCAGCTCGTATTTGGCAATTTACCTCTGAAGTCCAGGTAGTGAAAATTACCAAGCGGAGCTAGCATTTTTTTGTCCATATGTGAGCAGAAAAGAAATTTGTTCGAAAGGTATTTACGATCCCATATATGATAAGGAATATAAAAAAAAACTCGTACTATAGGTATTTACATTACCCATATGTGATCAGAAAAAGAACTCGTTCGAAAGGTATTTAAGTCTCCATCTATGATAACAAAAATCTCGTACGAAAAGTATTTACACTTCACATATGGGGGCACTCACCAGTTATTATGTAATTCTGAGAGAGTGATGTATGTATGGTGAAGTTGTTTGCATTTAAAACATGCACAGTGGAGAGAATGTTGGCATACCTGTATGCTACTTTGATGCAATGTGGCTGACATTTCTTTGGATATTGTACTTTTGGAAATTTTAAATTATCTTAGCACACTGCTAAGTAAATGACTGCTCCCTTGTGCTCCAAAAATCAGCCTGAATTTGTCTAAAGTACACTATCCTTAGTAGCTTTTAAAATAGGGAAAATGAATTTTGCCAAACTAGACAATACCAGCTTCTGAAAGTGCAATGAATGAACTACCAAATATATAAAATGTAAAAAAAGTTATCGGCTCTTTTTTTTACAATTTACATCAGAAGTTCAGGAAGTGAAAATGACCAAGTGGAGCTAGCACTTTTTGAAAAGTGCACATCTGGAGCAAGGCCAAGCTGTATATTCTATAACCCATATTACACCCATCAATCATACACCAAAATAAAGGGAATTAAAGGTTCTTTGAACAACACCTAAGATATACAAGGTCTTTTTTAAACAGCCAGTATAACTAGTGAGGAAACCCGGAGGAAGTCTTTTTCTTTAAAATTCTAATCTTATGCAAAATTTGAAACTGTAGAGCGCCACCTATGTGATAAGAAAACTCGTACGAAAGGTGTTTAACTTCCCCTTATGTGATAAGGAAAAAACTCGCACGAAAATTATTTACATTCCCCATATGTCAAAAGGAAAAAACTCGTACGAAAGGTATTTACCTTCCTCATATGTGATAAGAACTCGTAAAAACGGTATTTGCGTTCCTCATGTGATAAGAAAAAACTTGAAGGAAAGTTATTTACATTCTCCATATGTGATAAGAAAAACTCGTATGAGAGGTATTTAGATTCCCCATATGTGATAAGGAAAAAAACTAGTACGAACAGTATTTATGTTCCCCATGTGATAAAACTAACTCGTACGAAATTATTTACATTCCCCGTATGTGATAAGAAGAAAAAAAAAAAACACGTACAAGAAGCATTTATATTCCCCATATGTGATAGGGAAAAGAAACCTCGTACGAAAGGTATTTACGTTCGCCATATGTGATAAGGAATTTAAAAAAAAAAATAAAAATTCGTACGAAATGTATTTACATTGCCTATGTGTGAGCAGAAAAGAAACTTGTTCGAAAGGTATTTACGTTCCCATATATGATAAGGAATAACACAAAAAAAACACGTACTATAGGTATTTACATTCCCCATATGTGAGCAGAAAAAGAACTCGTTCGAAAGGTATTTACGTCCCCATCTATAAGAAAAATCTCGTACGAAAGGTATTTACACTCCATATATGTGATAAGAAAACTCGTACGAAGGGTGTTTAACTTCCCCGTATGTGATAAGGAAAAAACTCGCACGAAAATTATTTACATTCCCCATATGTCATAAGGAAAAAACTCGTACGAAAGGTATTTACCTTCCCCATGTGTGATAAGAAAAAAACCCGTAAAAATGGTATTTGCGTTCTTCATGTGATAAGAAAAAACTTGAAGGAAAGTTATTTACATTCTCCATATGTGATAAGAAAAACTCGTACGAGAGGTATTTACATTCCCCATATGTGATAGGAAAAAAACTGGTACGAAATGTATTTACATTCTCCATATGTGATAAGAATGTTTAAAAAAAATCGTACGAAAGGTACTTGCATTCCCCATATGTGATAAGAAAAGAAACTCGTTCGAAAGGTATTTACATTCCCCATATGTGGTAAGAAAACATTCGCACGAACGGTATTTACTTTCCCAATATGTGACAAGATAAAAACTCGTACGAAAGATATTTACATTCCCTATGTGTTTAGAAAATAAAACCTCGTGTAACAATTCCCTTTTCTAATGAAAAGAGGGTATTAAATGTTTTCATGTTTTCATTATGTCTATCTTTCTTTGTTTCCTTTTTCCTTCATCTTTATTTCAGATACAACCTAGCCTCTTGGTGAAAAGTACAATATTCAACATAAAAAAATACGTATCGATGAGAGGTCATTTAGATTCTTAGGTACACTTTGTTTGCGGATGAGCAATTGTTCTAATACTTTCTGTTTATGTTGGATACGAGACGTCATTCATTTAAATTATGATTTATCGTGCATATTGGGTGAATGGATTAGGAATTTGATATTTCGTGATCGAAAATAGTGCATTTATCTTTGGGATAAACAGTCCGTCAGATACTTTCTGATTTATACCGGATTTGTTTTCCGGAATAGAATAATGTCTATTCTATTGTGTATTTAATCTTGTTGGGTAGAAGTGATTTTGAATTTTGGTGATCTATCGTACGTTTTTCATGCGATAAGAAGTCATTCAGAGAACTTTTTTTTATCGCGAGCTTCTCTTGCGGATTATACGTGATTTGGAATTTTCGTGAACTATGAGGCACTTCTCTTGCGAATGACAAGTCATCGGGATCAATTTATAATTTCATTTGTCTTGTCTTTGAGGAGTAATTTCTAGTATTTTGTGATCCATTACGCACCTTTTGCTAAAAAGATGTGATCGGAAAATGTGGGAGCTGTATTACATTTTTTTTGTTGATTAGAAGTCATTTTCACGTGTGGTATTTTGCTTATCCACCTCTCAGGTAAGAAATTATTTGATACTTTGTGATATATTGACCATGTTTTGTTTCTTGTGGATAACAAATGATTCGCATCATGTACGATTTATGAGGATCGAAGTGAATTTGTAACGTTCATATTCTGTTGTTTATATGGTTTAGCTTAACAAGTTTGCATCTTCCACTGGGGTGGGTGGGTTTAAAAGCAAACCTCAATAGTTTAACCAGAGGAACATATTTTTGAAAGAAAATTCCACAACTCTTTACGTTGGCTTGAATCTCTTTGATTTAACATTAAATCTGTGTCAGATGACGCAAACATTTTGACCAGTGTCCTTATTCATTTTTCCTTCTCAGTAAAACGCACCAGTTCGTTTTTCGAAGATAGCGGATTTTATGTGACATAAATCATAGAAGGATGTATTTATCAAGCGAAGGAAGAAAGAGGAGAAACTAGAAAAAACATAATACCATAAGAGATCTTTATCCCTTCAGTATGCAGACGAAATGAAATAGTAAAACTACCGCCTACAGATAAAAAAAAATTCCCTACTAGATCAATGCGATTTCTCATGTAGCAATTGTATTTTTCTAATAAGGAATTGTTATACATAGAGCGCGTGCTGGCGCGCGCGCGTTAGGAAACATTTCGCCGTTATGTACAGTTTTTGTACTATTCAGCGTCTTCAGAAATGCCCTCTTCTGAAATGGGCAGAAGACATCTCGAAAGGAAGTACGCACTTTTAGAATGAGAAAAAAATAAATGGAAATATACAGCCCTGTTCACATTTAATTACCTTCTCAGGCAGGAAGAAAATAACAGTGGGTTTCTCGATGACAACGAAATGTTTGTTACCTAGATGATCGATGGAACGCGGTACTCGAGCATACGAAATAATACGGCGAGTTCTAGCATTGTCATTTTTCTTTTTGGGAATTCTCATCCGACAATAGAACTGCCCTTCTCCTTTTGGAGAGAAGAAATGGCGAGATGGCGTTTTCCACAGTAAAAAAGTTTTTCTCTTTTTCATGCTAAAATGGTGATATTTAGAAGCAGAGGTGACATAATATTGTAATAACTTTTCCGTCATTTACTTGGGAGGAAGTGCGTTCTCAATTTCATTTTTATTTTCTTCTATTTTTAGGTTTCCTCTAAATCTTTTTGCATTTTTACAGCATAACGATTGTTCACAAGAGCTCCTCTCCTGTGGGCATGACCATGGCATAAATTGTAGCGTCTATAGACATTAAGCATTTTGAAGGCATCTTGTGGTTCCAGAAAGATCATAAAACAAGTTGTTGTTAGTATCTAAGCCACGTGTATAAAGGTAATATACATTCTGCATTGTTTGAATAAAGAAAAACTCTTACCAATATTCCTTTTCAAAGTGAAGATTCTGTATGCTGTTGTTTAATACATCCTTATTTGATCTTTACTTTATGTTCTGGTGAGAGAATGGTGTTTCAAAGAGTTTAGATTACTGCTATTACTGGAATGACATTGACTTTTCTATATGCTTGTCTATTTTTTCATTGCTGACTTTCTCGACGATTTGTCTTGTCATCTTCCCTTCTTTTCCTTCTCACGCCATTTCCTTTCATTCCATAATTATTTTTTTTTTTTCTGGCAACATTGTGGTGGCAGAAAGAAGAGAAAAAGAAAAACTGTCAGATAATATGGTCGCTTCAGAATGCAAACAAAAAGAAGTAAGCTAACCACAGCCTAATAAAAAAAAAAAAAAAAAAAATGCCTTCTTCATGAACGAGATTTGTTTTCCTTCTCCAGTCACAACGCTAATTTTGTAAAGTTTTTTAGGGTGTGTGTGTGTAGATAATATGTCTTGATACTAACGTTCAGTCCCTAGTGCCATTGTTTTCGTGATGGAATGCCTAACCATTTCTGTTACTGATTCACTTTGTTGTTAGAAAACTGAAGTAATGGTGATAGTATTTAATAGCTTTTGTGTATGAGACCGTTCATTAGCTGATGTGAGACGATACTGATATTTCTCGATTATCGCTACACTGTATCTTACCAAAGAGAAGTGGGAAGGGAAACCGTTCCATTTTTGCCGTCTGTTTCACATGAAGTGCGATATATGATCGAGTCAAGGTATAAACAGTGTCAGTATTCTTTTCATGACTGAAATTATGTGACGAATATTAAACACACTAAACAGTAGTAACTGGAGTTACTAATATGCATGATCGTTGCAGTATATAATTTAAATATAACTGAACAAAATCATAATCTGAACAAATGAGGAATGGGTTATAAAATAATAGAAGGAGAACGTAAACAGTAGGAACTTGTATTGAATTCAAATTTATTGAATGCAAGTTTGGACATGCGAGTTTCTGTGGTTTGCAAATTTTCATAACTATTTCACTGGCCATTGATGCGTAATCCTGAGAAATGAGATATTACACCGTTCCATTGTAGCTGTCTTTTTCACATGCGCGGTCAGATTGTCGAGTCACGGCATATACCATATCTGTATTGTATAAGTGACTTGCATTAAAAATCCTCAACATTAGTCATTAGAGTCAAAATTAGGTGTGTATGATTATTGCAGAATATAATTTAAATAACAACAAACTCACAATATGAAACAAACTAGCTATGGGTTATAAATAATAGAAAATGAATATATACTATTGGAACTTTTACTGAATACAATTTTATTGAATGTATTTATATGTAAACGAGTTTTTATGGTTTGCAGATATTCGTTTCTATTCCACACGACATACGTAGAGTGTAGTATTGATTCTGATATTTTTCGTAGTATCCTTTTTTAAGGGACTTCATTTAAAAGCGTATTTATTTATTGGTAGACATTTCATTTTTGTATTAATAGGGATTAGAAGTTTTTGCTTGAAGAAACGATTATTCGTTCAACGTAATAGGTGCGCTAACTCTTCGAAATCCAACTAATGCAGAGTTTACTACCCTTCGATTTGTTAACGTCATGACGTCACGTGATTGATCTCCATAGTATCGCCATCCCTTTCGTCGCCACGTCTCGAACGAGCTGGTTCAGAATGCTTAAACATTTATAAGGTAATCAAAAATTTCTCTTTTCTAATATCAAAAGTGAAAGTTAGAAAATTCTCCTTGTAAAACAGAACTGAACAAACCATATAAATGAGTGCATGTAGAATTTGAGACTAATAATCATTCGTGCAATATTGCAACATTCATCAGTGTTGTAATATACAATGTACATTTTAATTCTAGATTTTATGACTCTCTAATTAGAGATCAATCGAAACAAGACGCTGGGCTCATGTGAACAGTTTACTGAGTTGTCTGAAAGAAAGGACTGAAACCAAGCACACCCTAGATGAGCCCAAACCATAAAAATATAAGAAATGTTGATCTCGTTTCTCTGCACAAGATTAATTAATATGGGCCACCAATTTTAGACATACATCAGTGGGTATTAGATAGAGGTAGTTTACATCTTGAATACTATATTTGACATTACCTCCTTGATGTCGTATGATAATAAATCCTGATACCTAGTTTAAGGGGGATTTGAGACCCTTAATAATGTTTGGAAAGACATTGTCTTAGTTTCAGGTTGGATAATGCACATAAAATTTATTGAGGAGAAAGGTTCATTGTACAGTCTCTGTATTCCATGGCATCTTATGTTGTAGATGAATCTTAAATCTTCAGCTTCACAACCAAAATATCCAAGACTCAATTTTGGTTTGAGGAACCAATGATACTAATGGGATGGGATGGTTTTATACAGAACGCAAAAGTGTAAAAGTTCTTATCGATTCCGTTGTTTGTTTCGCTTTTATTTGTTGTTGTTGATTTTGTTTTTGTTATTTCTCTCATAGCATATATGTTCGCTACAATGTCTAATACTATTTGCAGTATTCAGATAGCACAAATATTCTACGAGGTGTTGGATATTAGCTCTACCGGCCAGACTATTCTATTTTCTTTCTTTCTTTTATCTGTTAAGTTTTCCTTTGTTTATATATTCCTTCGAATTTTCATGTTGTCTATCATTCGTTTCTTTCTCCTTCATCGTTTATACAGCCATAATAAAGAAACTTGCTTCCCCCGCTCATGCGAGTGAGAGGACACTACAAATTTCAGCATCAACCACCTCAAGGCATCTAGTTGTCTACCATTGTTTCCGTTCATTATCATCTTTTCTATCATGACAACTAAGAACCCTACGCACCTCACTTAAGCGAGTGAGTGAACAGTACAAATATTTAGCATCAAACACTAAATAAAATAAAATCTATAGTCGGTTGACATTTAATTCCTTTGTCAGTCAGTATGATGCAACAGTGGGTTTCCCGGATATAGCATAAAAAGTTTTGTTATATTGATGCATTTATCAACTCGATGAAAAAAAGTCTCAGGTTGCAGCGTTGTCTAATTTTTGTTTACATCATGAGGCTTTTGAATTTTAATTTTCTCTCAGGCGTGAAGAAAAGGCGTGGGGGTGTTTGCCACGGTAAGAAAGTTTATCTTTTTTTTTTTAATAACGCTTCCATTTTATAATATTTTTTTCTGTTTGTGTTTCTCGTTATATTTCCCCGCCTGTTCACTGTTTAATTGTAGTTCATGCTAAATTCTCTCCCATGAGCATGAAGATAGCATTAATTGTCATCTCAATGAAGCATTTTGAAGGTATTTTTAGATTCGAGAAAGATCATAAGACAAGTCCATAGTGTAGATGCAACCCGTATGCATAAATATAATACACCTTTCTCAATGTGAGAAGAAAAGAAAAATTCGCTCAAAAATTCCATTTGAATGTAAACAAACGGTATACTTTTCCTTAATAGAAGAGGACTATTTTTGCATTATGTATTAACGAGACTGTTGTCAAGCTGTATATATCACTGTTATTATTCAGAATAACATATCAATTTGTATCTTTTTATTTATCTTTTATTTTATTTGCCTTTTCTCTTAACGGTCGTTTTCTTATATTCATGATACCTGGGTACGTTTATGAACCCAACGAAATTAAATATCGGATCCTAACGTTGTCGGTTTCTTTTTGGAGTCAACCGGCTGTGGAATTCTCCTCCTTTGATGAGAAATACCTAGGCTGCGTTTGCTACGGTAAGAAAGTGTTCTATTTATTATTAAGGTCAATACATTTGTGTATGCAATATATTTTTCCCTTTTCTCAGCATAATTGTAATTAATGATAACTCCTTTCTCACGTAGGCGTGAAAATAGCATAATATTTAGCAATAATCAGCATTAATCCTTTTGAAGGTATATTGAGATTGGATAAAGATCGTAATGCAGATGCTTACTAGCATCCAAGACTTATGTCTAAAAGGTAATATACATTTCACAACTTGAGAATAAAGAAACATTCCTCTTGAATTTTATAAAAGAATGCATACTTTCATGTAACACATCAATATGTTAAAATATTGTTTTTAATTTTTACGGGTTTATTTATTTATTTATTTATTTTGGTCATTATCCACTGAAGAAAGGATGCAAGTTTCTGCAAGTGTAGATCCCGTTGGTAGTAAAATAACAATTTAGTTTTCTATCCATTTGCCTCTTGTCTTTGCTTTCTTTCTCAAAGATTTTTCCTTTCTTCTTTAGCCGTTATTATTTCATTTATTTATATGTTCTTTCGACATTTTATGGTGTTGTCTATCATTCGTTCCTTTCTCCTTCATCTTGTTATATCATCATAATTATGACGCGAACCTTCCCACGCCTATGCGAGTGAGAGAACAGTACAAATTTCAGCATCAACCAACATAAGGTATCTTGTTATCCAATCACTGTATTAAAAGTCCGTTATCTTGCACATCCTATGCAAATGCTCGTTGTAGATGACTCATAAATCTTCAGCTTCACAATCAGAATATCCAGGACTCGATTTTTGTTAGAGGAAGCAACGATACTAATGCGATCGGGTGGTTTTATATATGACGCAAGGGTGTGTCTCATCCATGCCAGCGTTTTGCTCTTGCTTTTGGAACTAAAAGTAAGTAAGTATCTTTTCTTTGATGCATTACATGTGTTCACTGTGAAGCGAGTGGGAGGACGGTAAAAATTTTCAGCATCATGCACTAAATAAAATTGAAACTATTGTCTGTTAATATTTAAATCCCTTCTCATTCAGTATGACGCAACAGCGGGTTTCCCGAATATAAGGTTTTGCTATGTTGATGCGTTTACCAACTCCTCGGATCGTAGCGTAGTCGGTCTTTGTTTTTTTTTTTTTTTACGGCATGCTGCTTGGAATTGATTTTCTCCCGCAGACATGAAGAAAAGACGAGACGGCGTTTGTCATGGTAAGAAAGTTTATCTTTTTATTAATAACTCGTCCATTTTATTATTTTTTTTCTGTTTGTGTTTTCTTTTTTCAGGTTTCCGTTATATTTTCCTTCTGTCCACAGCTTAAATGTAGTTCATAACATCTTCTTTAATTGTGTTTTTTTTTTTTTGTTTCCTATTTCGTTCAGTCTGTGACACCTTTGTTATATCTTTCTGAAGTTTTCAACTTAATTATATTTCATTTGAATCCCACTCACGTGCGCGTGAATAAATATTAGCATCACCGAATCTTTAGCGTTTTGAAGGCATGCTGTGATTTGAGAATGATCCAAAGTTCTTACTAGTATATGAACCACCTATCCAGATATAAGTTACCTTTCAGAATGAGAGAAAGAAAGAAAACCTCGTACAGAATTTGTTTTGATAAAAAGAATCGGTACGTTTTTGTTCATTTCAACATCAGTATTTCCTCCATTATGTATTGATGACAAGAAGAGAGTGTGTTTACTTTAAAGATGGGAAGTGATGCCATTCATTTTTTATCGCTCTAACCATTGTTACCTGATGGAATAACAATCACATTGTGTTATTTAGTTCGTCCCAAATTAGAAGTAATGGCGATAATATTTAATAGGTATTCTATATCAGACTGGTTTTCTGATGATGTGAGTCGATACTGATATTTTTCCATTGTACCTACATTTATTTTATCATGCCGAAGAGAAATGAGGAGAGAAACCATTCCACTGAAGTCATTTCTTTGACATGAAGTGCTATGTATGATCGATTCATGGCATACACAGTGTCGGTTTTCTTTTTATGTCTGAAATTAACTGACAAATATTAAACACCTAAACAGTAGTCCTTTGAGGCAACACCAAGTATGATCATTGCAGTATCCAGTGTAAGTATAACTGACGAAAATCACAACCTGGACAAATGAGCAATATTTTATAAAATATAGAAGAAGAATATGTTGCACTGAATATTAGTTTATTGCATTCAAATGCATGCAAGCCGAGTTATTGCAGCTTGCAAATTTCTTTAATATTTCAAAAGTCATACCCAGAGTTTTATTTGTGGTAAACATTTTGATATTTCGCTGATTCATCTTTATATGTTCTTTTTACGGGACTATATGGTTTTATTTATTTTATCAGATATTTCTATATTCCAGTTATGGGGACAACAAGTGTTTTCTTGGAAACACCACGTTTCGTTCATAATTGTATGTTCAATAACTCTTCTACAACCTATAAATACAGAGTCAACTCCCCTTCTATTTGTTAAAGTCATGTGATCACTGTTTCATCTCGAACGAGCTGCTTCAGAACGACGAATCATTTATAACGTAACCAGAGAGAGTCTGTGTTCTAATATCAAGGTGAAAATTAGAATATTTTTCTTCTAAAACACAAATGAACAAAGGATATAAATGTAGTCCATGTAGATATTGTGTTGAATAACCCTTCGTGCATCATTACAGGCCTAGATGCATTTGGTGACTATTATCAGATACAATGTACATTTTAATTCTAGATGATGAACAGTCTATTGAATTGTATGAAAGAAAGGACTGGCACCAATAACATATATGTGGCCTAGATGAGCCCAGACCATAAAAACCATATAACAAGATTTGTTATTATGGGCCCTCCCTGTGACACACACTATAGTGGAAATTTGAAAGCGGTAGCTCACATCCTCATTACTATACTGGAAATTGTCCGATAAATCGGATTCCCAAGTCTGACGTCACCTGCTCATTATAATGTTCAATTTTGCTGAAAGCAAATCTTTCCGGGGCACACTTGCGTGCAGTTTAGACTGGTATTTGGTAACAGCCATATTTAGCACGAATTTGAAAATCGCCTCAGTACATATGGTTGTGCTATTCCATTATACATTTCCTTTATACATGCGGCTTACATGCTAGTACGTACTTGCATTACGGTCGTTCTCAAATCTCAATATACTTTAGGAACTCTATCGGTCCTTAAGTGTCCTAAATGAACTTGTGTATAGGAAAGGAGAAGGTTGGGTTAGAAAAGGTCAAAAGCGGGGTTGCTGGACAAGGCGAGAACAATTTAACAATATTTAATGAATTGTAAAATAAATAACTTGCATTACGGTCATTCTCGAATCTCAATATACTTTAGGAACTCTATCGGTCCTTAAGTGTCCTAAATGAACTTGTGCATAGAAAAGGAGAAGATATGGTTAAAAAAGGTCAAGTCGAAAAGGTCAAAAGCGGGGTTGCTGGACAAGGCGAGAACAATTTAACAATATTTAATGAATTGTAAAATAAATAACTAAATAAATAAATAAATAAAACTGTTTCACTGACACTTTGCTTTTCTGTAGCTCTGAATTTTGACGCCGACTGTACTCATCAGTTGTATGGTCGATAACGACAGCGCACCCCTATTTGTAACCTTTCCAGGACAGCACATGCCACAATTCAAACAATCACTGCAGGAACTGCAAACCATGTAATCGATCAGCGTCTTGCATTGTGTACAGTGTACTGCATTGTAAACGACGCAGAATGCGTAGTGTACAATGTCAGCTTTGTTAATACATAAATACATAACCATAGGTATTTGAGTACAGCAGGGTTTGTGTATGCAATAAGAATAAGATCATCTTAGAACTCCAATTTAAGTAAACTTAAACAATATGACGATAATTTAAGTCTCCAATAATTGAATCAATTCATGTAGACACATGCACTTAGTGCAGACGAACGCTATTGTCTCAAGAAATCACAAATTGCATACACCTATATAACCGTATTGCAAACATATTATCAGTAAAACATGCAAATTACTTACTTAGCAGTAACCTACTAAGAGTGGACAGAATAAGTGCAAGAATGAAAGTGTAGAATCTCTAAGTACAAAACTCTAATGTCAATCCAAAATGGCGGACATCGCCGTATAAGGACCACACATGGATTCATCTTTTCATGATTATGTCCGTATTTTACACAAAATACTCACCATAGTAGCTTAAGATTATAACATGTGTAGCAGGCCAGCAAAAACAGTATACTCTCAAAACTTTACAGCAAACTTTTCAAGGATTTTTCACCAAATGACCATGCACCTCGAAAATAGATTACATATATAATGGTCGGTTTCAAGGACAGTATGATTGTTTGCCAGTCCTTAGAAATGATAAATAATTATAACTGCTTTGTAAGCGAAACATTATAATTCAAATTTATTTAATATGTACCATATTCATGATAAAAAAATTGATAAAAGCAAATTATTGAAAATAGTATCAGTCATTATTGTGACTCTAGCCGTTGTCATTAAAATACCTTTAAAAGGCTTAATGTTGATTGATATTAATTAAATCTTATACAATCTTAATGCCCACGTGAGAGGGACTATTATGAACTATAATTATGTTTGTTAATGGGAGAAGATATTTTGCGACAACTGCAAAATATAAAGAGAAACTAAAACACAAACAGGAAATACACAACTGAATGGACGTTATTAAGAAACAGAAAACTTTCTTGCAGTGGCAGCGCCGTCTCACTATATGTTCACGCCTGACAGAGAAGAACAATTCAAAACCCGTATGTTTGCAGAAAAAGAAACCGACAACGTTATGATCCGATATTTGCTTTCTTCGGGTTCATAAACGCATCCATTTATCATCAACATAAAAAACAAAAGGCAAGAAAACAGGCAAGGATGATAATAGATAAATAGATATAACAAATTTACATTTTTTCCCCGCTAATGACAGTGATCTATACTGTATGAAACAAGCTATCTTTGTGTCATCAATACATAATGGAACAAAATACTGTTGTTGCATTTAAGAAGAAAGTACCGTCTCTACTCATAAATTTTTTTTTTACGAGTTTTTCTTTCTTTCTCACATTGTGAAAGCAAAATTGTATTAAGACAGGTGGTTTACACTCTACAAAGAACGTCCTAAGATGAAGCAGAAAGGAACGAATGATAGACAACAACATGAAATGTCGAAAGAACATATAAGTAAATGACATAATGGCAAAAAGAAAGAAACAAAGAAATATCAATGATCATGTACAAGGAGCATTGCACAAAACATACAAGATGTGCTGCCGTGCAATACCGTGATTGAATAATGCACATTTTCTTCATTAAAACCTTCGTGGACTATCTAAATAGAAGACAAGATATTTTTCTGCTCATTCCCCCAAACTAGGTATCAGGATGTATTACCATTACGACCTCAAGCATATCATTTCCTTTAAAGTCCGATAAATCATACTCCAAAATATGTGTTGATAATGATAGACGATTTGTGGGTATGAGAGGACCTATTCATAAAATCGAAGCACCGTTTCCATTTTAATTAGAAGAGACAACACACTTATGTGTAATAAAACAGTATTTTTAAAATATTTTTTTTACTTGTTTAATTTTTTTATTGTGCATTGTAGACAGAAAAAAAGTTTGAAGAAGCGTTGATCACCGTTTGTATCAAAATTACATACAATTTTTCTTTCGGTCTCTTTGCCTCTGGTCTTCCTTGCTTTCTTTTTCAAAGATTTGTCTCTTATTCTTTCATTTTGTAAACTTCTCACTCCCCTTCCATGCCTTCCATAAGTGTTTTCTCTGCCATCACAATTTTACAGAAAGAGGAGAAAAGGGAAAGCCGTCAATACCCGAAGAGACCTTGGTCCCGTCGGAATGCACTCGAAATGCAAAAGTCTAACTACGGCCAAATGATATAAATAATTCCCTTATTCATCAATAATATTTTCCTTGCATATAGCACTACTTATTTTGTGTTTACTTTGAAGATACGAGGTGATAACATTAATTTTCAATGGCTCATACCATTGTTTTCCTGATGGAATGCGGAACTATTGTGTAGCTTAGTTCCTTGCAAATTATAAGTGATGGCGTTGATATATAATTTCTCTGAGATGTGAGACTCCCCTTCAATGCTAATATTTTTCTTCGATTGCCGGTACATTTTATCGTGCCTATGATATTGGAACCCGTTCCATTTTAGCCATCTCTTTCATATGAAATGCGATATATGATCGAGTCACGTAAAATGAATGAAATTATGTGACGAAGATAAAAGCACCCAAACATTAGTCACTGGATCCACCATTAAGTATGATCGTTGCATAATATAATATAAATATCACTGAACAAAATCACAGTCTTAACAAACGACCAATGGGTTATAAATAATTGGAACAGTTGGAACTTATATTGAATACGAGTTGATGCAACCGTATACCCAGAGTTTCACATGTAGAAATCATTCTGATATTTTTCAGTTCATCTTTATTTATTATCTATATTTATTTATATGACTACGCTTCATCATCTATTTATTTATTTATCAGATATTTCAGTTTTACAGTTATGACGATCAAAGTTATTTGCTTGAAGAAACTATAGTTCATTCATCATTATGTGTTCGATAACTCTTCTGAAACCAATAAACTCAGAGTCATTTCCCCTTCTAGTAATTATTGTCATAACTGCAAATGATTGCTCAACAAGTTCGTCACGTTGCCATTCCCCTCGTCGCTACATCTCGCACGAACTGCTTCAGAATGGTTAAACATGTATAAAGTAATCATAAAGCTTTTGTGTTTTTATTGAAACTGAATGTTAGAAACGTCTCCTTCTAAACCTCAAATGAATAAACGAGATAAAGTCCATGTATAATTTGAGACGAACGATTACAAGCCTAGATGCATTTGCTCAGTGTTGTAAAATGCGATGTGCACTTTAATTCTAGAATGTAAGTCTGTGCATTTAGAAAAATAATATATACAATTATAAACTGTATTTAATACAAGCCCACTGAACACACGGTTATTCAGGCAAGTTTATGTGGTAATCGTTTTTATATTTTGCCCGTTAATCTTTTTATGTTTATTTGAACGTGTATTTATTTAATGACATATTTACAGTTATGCTTGATCATTTTCTGTTCGATAACTCTTCTACAACCAATAATTGCAGAGTTAACTCCCTTTCTATTGCAATTGTCTTAGCACTACGTGATTGATTTCCAAGTTCATGACATTGATATTCCCTTCGTCGCTACGTCTCGAGTGAACTGCTTCAGAACGGCAAGACATTTATAAGGTAATCACAAAGCTATTATTACTAAAGTTAGAAACGTTTCCTTCTGAAAATCAAATGAACAAACGATCTAAGCAAAAGTCCATGGACAATTTGGGGCTAATAATCCTTTGTGCATAATTGCAGGCCGAGATGCATTTGCTCAGAGTTGTAAAATGCAGGTCTGTACATTGAGATATTAATCGAGAAGGCGACGCTGGGATCTTGAGAGCAGAGTATTGGATAGAACCAAGGAAAGGACTGACACCAAACACACATATGTGGCGCAGTTGATCCCAGACTATATAATATAAGAAATTTTAAACTCGTTTCTCTCTACAAGATATTATTATGCGCCCCAAATGTGAGACATACGATATTGGAAGTTAGAAAGAGATATATTACATCATCATTACTATATTGGAATTGACCTGTTTGAGATCGTAATCATAATAAATCCTGATAACAAGTTATGGAAAAATTTAAGAAGTTAGGCACTTAGAAATGTTTGGATAGACCTTGTCTTAATTTCCATTTGGATACTCTACAAATACTTAATGGGGTAAAGATGCATTATCCAATCACGGTATTGCACGGCAATGTATCTAGTATCTCTCGTGTAATGCTCTTTCTTCATAAATAGTTTGTCTTTCTTTTAACCTTTTTTTTATTTTTCTTTATTTATATGTTCTTTCGACATTTTATGTTGTTGTGTATTCTTTCTTGTCTTCTTCATTTTTTTTTTTTTATCATCATAATTAAGACGTTTACCTTCAACGCTCAATCGAGCAAGATGGACGGTTGAAATTTTAGCCACAACCACTACACCGTGTCTTGTTATCCAAAACTTGATTGCATGTCAGTTTATCGTGTATATCTCGTCCAATGCACTTTGTAGATGACTCGTACATCTTCAGCTTCATATCCGAAATGTTCAGGACTCACTTTGGAGGAAACAAAGATTGTAAGTGTGCTTATCAATGGCAGTGTTTTGCTCTTGCCTTTGGAACTACAAGGAAGTGTCAGTCGTTTATTTTCTTAAAACACATGTTCACTCTCATGTTAAAAATTGTTTGCAGTAATAAAATCGCTCGAGTATTCAATGGTGTTGGACATCAACTCTACCACCCAGTCTAATTTACTTTCTTTCTTTCTTTCAGCCGTTTGTGTTTGTTTTATTTACATATTCTTTCGACATGTCATGTTTTTGTCTATCATTCGTTCCTTTCTCCTTCATCTTTTATATATCATAATTAAGACGTGTAATTCACTCAGGCCAGATAGGGGACAGTACAAATTTCAGCATCAGCCACTAAGTAAATTTAAAATTATATTTTGCTGACATGTAATTCCCTTCTCAGTCGTATAACGTAACAGTGTGTGTGATTTGGATTTTTAACGTAGCTTTAACAATTTTTCAGTCATATCGCTACGATGTCTGCAGTGTAGCAGTTTTATAGTGATGTCTAGCACTGGGGCATCGTGCCACAGACATGTAGCATGATGTCCCACCCAGTCACATTCTCCTGACACCAGGCCGACCAGTCCTAACACTAACCTCTTAATGCTGAGCGCCAAGCGAGGCAGCTGTTAGTACCATTTTTGTAAGTCTTTGGTATGCCTCGGCCGGGGATCGAACCCACGACCTCCCGCATCCGAGGCGGATGCTCTAACCACTAGGCCACCGGAGTGGTATTAACGTAACAGTCGGTATCTCGGATATAACGGAAGCATTGTTATCCTGATACATATATCATCTCAACGTAAGAAAACGTTGGGTCGTCGTAGCGTTGTTGGTCTTGTACATGACACGGCTTGGAATTGATCTCCTTTGTCAGGTGTGAAGTAAAGGCGAGGCGCCATTTGCCACGGTAAGAAAGTTTATCTTTTTTCTTAACACCTTGTCTATTTTATAATTTGTTTTCGCTTGTTTTTTCATTTTTCAGGTTTCTATCGATCCACTGTCCGCATTTTAATTGTTGTTCAGAAGAACTTCTCTCACATAAGCGTGAAGTTATCATCAATTTCAAGATCGGTAACGTTAAACATTTTTAAGGTATGTTGAGATTCCAGACAGATCATAAAGCAGGTACGTACTGTAAATATATACCCTGCATGTGTAATGGTAATGCATCTTTCTCAATGTGAGAAGGAAAGATACACTCGTGCGAAAATTCATTTTGAATATGAAGCGACTGTACGCTTTTCTTTAATACAACATTTTTTTTTGACATAATGAATTAGCGATAGTAAAAGGACCGTTGACAAGCAGTGTTGATCACTGTTATTAGTCGAGAAACATGTCAGTTCTGTATATGTCTTTTTGTCTCTATTCTTCCGTCCCGTCTTCTTTCCTTCACTACCCTTTCATTCTTTCTATATATATATATATATATATATATATATATATATATATATATATGTTTTCGTCCAGCACAATAGTGACAAAAAGAGGCGATAAACGTAAATCATCAGTACCCTAAAGAGAGGTTGGTCCCTTCAGAATGCAATGCGTTTTTATCTAATTTTCTGTTCTGAATTCATTAAAGAAAAGATAAATGTTGAGTGTGTGAAAGAAAATGTGAAGCCGTTGCGTGGACAGTATTTATACAATTTCGAGGCTTCGGAAATGTAAATTTGTGGAGATGAAATGACTGAGATTATCATTGGTAAGAATGTTGTACTTTTGGAAAACGGAATTTAGTTAAGAAACACGTACACATAGGCAGTAAAAATCAAATATCAATTTATAACAATTATCAAATTTTCCGTGTGTATGTCTATATCTCTTTTTTCCATCTTTTTCTCTGTCATTTTCTTTGTCATTTGGGTGAATGACGTTTTAATCAATGAGATTTTGCAAATAGGAATGTTATTTTGTACGATATGAAATGATTACAGCGCGTGTTGGCAAGTACAGGTTAAATGTATTTATATTAAGCAGCTTCGTCAGAAATGTCCTTTTCCAAATCAGGCGAGGAAATGGTGCCTAGAGATCCTCTGAGCTAGGACCGTTGTAAATTATTTTTTTTTAAAAATGAATATTGTAAAGGAAATAAAAAACAACAATTCGCAGGGGAGAGCAAAGGTCATGGCGAGGAGGTGTTTGCCAAGGTATGAAAAGTTCTTATATTCTTATACTATAAAACGTGGCATTTACATTTCAATGTAACAGATAATATCGTAATAACTTGTTCATTCTTGTGGTTTTGCCTTTGCCTTTTCTTTCAGTTTGTAATATTTTTGTTATACTTTACCCATATTTTTAGCTTAACTATAGTTCACAAGAGCTCCTTCCACTGGCGCGAATAATCTTAGCATCAGTGAACCTTGAGCATCTTGAAGGCATGTTGTGATTCGAAAGAGATGCTAAAGGAACATCGTACAAGTCTATAAGCCACATGTCTGAAAATAATTTTCCTTTCACATTCGGAAAAATATGAAAATCTCGTACACAGTTTGTTTCAATGATAAGAGACGGTACGAAGTTATTCAATACAATAATAGTATTTGTTCCATTAGGTATTGATGACAAAGAGATGGCGTGTATGAGGCAATAAAGATCACTGTTATTATCCAAATGGCATGTAAATCTTTATCTATTTATCTCTTCTCTCTTTTATCTTAACGGTCTTTTTCTTATATTGATGATACACGCATGCGTTTATGAACCCAATGAAATTAAATATCGTATCGTAACGATGTCGGTTTCTTTTTCTGCATCACCCGTCTATAGAATTGTCTTTCTCTGTCGAGCGTGAAGAAACAACATCTGCTACGGTAAGAATGTTTTTCTACTTGTTAAAACTTGTATTATTTTGTGTATTTCTTTTTATATTTTTCTTTCATTTTGTTATATTTCCTTTTTTATTACTTAATATATTTTTCTTCCATTTTCTCAGCATAATTATAGTTAATGAATTCCCCTGTGAAGTGGACGTGAAGATAGTATAAGATTTATCATAAGTGAATCTAAAGCATTTTCAAGGTATAACGAGATTCGAGATGAGAGCGTAAAACGAGTACTCACTAGCATGTAACCCCTATGTGGATTGCCAATACACATTTCACAGTGTGAGAATATAGAAACATTCCTTTATGTTAATGAAAGACTGCAACCTTTTGTGTTATAAGACAATATGTTTTCAAAAAGTTTCTCTTTCCTCATGTCTCGGCATTATGCAAATCAAGACAGAAGAGAGCGACTTTTTACATGGGCACAATGATCAGGAAATGCCCTTTTCAACCGGTCGAATAGAAGATGGGCCAAAGTTTCTAAATGCCCTTTCAAGCGGGCGAGAAGATATGGGCAGACTCTGGTCAGGAAGTCTCTTTTGAAGCAGGAAAGACGAATGCCAAGGGTAACTTCGTCCCTACATCAAGTGGGGGGAAATTGTTCTTTTTCAGATGTGCACAATAATTAGGAAATGCCATTCTCAAGCGGGCGCAAAGAAGATGGTCCAGAGTACCTAAATGCCCTTTCAAGCGGGCGAGAAGATAAGGGCAGACTCTGGTCAGGAAGTCCCTTTTCAAGCTGGAAAGAAGAATACCAAGGGGAACTTCGTCCCTACATCAAGTGGGGAGAAATTTTTCTTTTTCAGGTTTGCACGATAATTAGGAAATGCTCTTTTCAAGCGGGCGAGAAGAAGATGGGCCAGAGTACCTAAATGCCCTTTCAAGCGGGCGAGAAGATAAGGGCAGACTCTGGTCAGGAAGTCCCTTTTCAAGCAGGAAAGACGAATACCGAGGGAACTTCTTCCCTACATCAAGTGGGGGAAAATTGTTCTTTTTCAGATGTGCACAATAATTAGGAAATGCCATTCTCAAGCGGGCGCAAAGAAGATGGACCAGAGTACCAAAATGTCCTTTCAAGCGGGCGAGGAGATAAGAGCAGATTCTGGTCAGGAAGTCCCTTTTCAAGCAGGAAAGAAGAATACCAAGGGTAACTTCGTCCCTACATCAAGTGGGAAGAAATTTTTCTTTTTCAGGTTTGCACGATAATTAGGAAATGCCCTTTTCAAGCGGGCGAGAAGAAGATGGGCCAGAGTACGTAAATGCCCTTTCAAGCGGGCGAGAAGATAAGGGCAGACTCTGGTCAGGAAGTCCCTTTTCAAGCAGAAAAGACAAATACCAAGGGTAACTTCTTCCTTTTGTCAGGTAGGGAGAGATTGTTCTTTTTCAGGTTTACTCAATAATTAGGAACTACCCTTTTGAAGCGGGCAAGACGAAGATGGGTCAGAGTACCTAAATGCCCTTTCAAGCGGGCGAGAAGACAATGGGCCAGAGTACCTAAATGCCCTTTCAAGCGGGCGTGAAGATAAGGGCAGACTCTGGCAAGGATGTCCCTTTTCAAGCAGGAGATATGATTGCCAAAGGTAACTTCTTCCCTGTGTCAGATGGGGGAGAAATTGTTCTTTTCCATATTTGCACAATGATTAGGAAATGCTCTTTTAAAGCGGGTGAGAAGAAGATCGGCAAGAGTACCTAAATACCCGTTTAAGCGGGCGAGAAGATAAGGACAGACTGTGGTCAGGAAGTCCCTTTTCAAGCTGAAAAGACAAATACTAAGGGTAACTTCTTCTCTATGTCAGGTAGGGAGAAATTGTTCTCTTTCAGATGTACACAATAATTAGGAGCTACCCTTTTGAAGCGGGCAAGACGAAGTTGGACCAGAGTACCTAAATGCCCCTTCAAGCGGGCGAGAAGATAAGGGCAGACTCTGGCGAGGAAGTCCGTTTTCAAGCAGGAGAGACGATTGCCAAAGGTAACATATTCCCTATGTCAAGTGGGGGAGAAATTGTTCTTTTTCAGATTTGCACAATGATTAGGAAATGCCCATTTCAATCGGGCGAGAAGAAGACAGAACAGAGTGTCTAAATGCCCTTTCAAGGAGGGCGAGAAGATAAGGTCAGACTCTGGTCAGGAAGACCCTTTTCGTGCAGGAAAGACGAATACCAACGGTAACTTCATCCCTACATCAAATGAGGAGACAATTTTTTTTTTCAGATGTGCACAATATTTAGGAAATGCCCTTTTCAAGCGGGCGAGAAGAAGATGGGCCAGAGTACCTAGATGCTCTTTCAAGCGGGCGAGAAGATAATGGCAGACTCTGGCGAGGAAGTCCCTTTTCAAGCAGGAGAGATGATTGCCAAAGGTAACTTATTCCCTATGTCAGATGGGGAGAAATTGTTCTTTTACAGATTTGCACAATGATTAGGAAATGCTCTTTTCAAGCGGGCGAGAAGAAGATGGGCCAGAATTCCTAAATGCCCGTTCTAGCCTCAGAGAAGATAAGGGCAGACTCTGATCAGGAAGTCCCTTTTCAGGCAAGAAAGACGAATACCAAGAGTAACCTCTTCCCTACATCAAGTGGGGAGAAATTGTTCTTTTACAGATGTACTCAATAATTAGGAACTGCCCTTTTGAAGCGGGCAAGGCGAAGTTGGGCCAGAGTACCTAAATGTCCTCTCAAGCTTGGGAGAAGATAAGGGCAGACTCTGGCGATTAAGTCCCTTTTCAAGCAGGAGAAACGATTGCCAAAGGCAACATATTCCCCGTGTCAAGTGGGGGAGAAATTGTTCTTTTTGAGATTTGCACAATTATTAGGAAAGGCCCTTTTCAATCGGGCGAGAAGAAGATGGGACAGAGTACCTACATGCCCTTTCAAGGAGGGCGAGAAGGTTAGGGCAGACTCTGGTCAGGAAGACCCTCTTCATGCAGGAAAGACGAATACCAAGGGTAGATTCGTCCGTACATCAAGTGAGGAGACATAGGTTTTTTTTTTTGTTTTTTTTTTATTTGATCTGCACAAGCGGGCGAAAAGAAGATGGGCCAGAGTACCTAAATACCCTTTCAAGCGGGCGAGAAGATAAGGGCAGACTTTAGCAAAGAAGTCCCTTTCAAACAGGAGAGATGATTGCCAAAGGTAACTTCTTCCCTATGTCAGATGGGGAAGAAATTGTTCTTTTTCAGATTTGCACATTGATTAGGAAATGCTCTTTTCAAGCGGGCGAGAAGAAGATGGGCAAGAGTACCTAAATGCCCGTTCAAACGGAAGAGACGATAAGGGCAGATTCTGATCAGGAAGTCCCTTTTCAGGCAAGAAAGACGAATACCAAGACTAACGTCTTCCCTACATCAAGTGGGGATGAATTGTTCTTTCTCAGATTTGCACAATATTTAGGAAATGATCTTTTCAATCGGGCGAGAAGAAGATGGAACATATATTCTAAATGCCCTTTCAAGCGGGCGAGAAGGTACGGGCAGAGTATGGTCCGTAAGACCATTTTCAAGCAGGAAAGAAGAATACCAAGGGTAACTTCTTCCCTACATCAAGTGGGGAGAAATTGTTCTTTTTCAGATGTGCACAATAATTAGGAAATGCCCTTTTCAAGCGGGCGAGAAGAAGATGGATCAGAGTACCTAAATGCCCTTTCAAGCGGGCAAGAAGATAAGGGCAGACTCTGGTCAGGAAGTCCCTTTTGAAGCAGGAAAGAGGAATACCAAGGGTAACTTCCCTACATCAGGTGGGGAGAAATTGTTCTTTTTCAGAAGTGCACAATAATTAGGGAATGCCCTTTTCAAGCGTTCGAGGAGAGGATGGGCCAGAGTACCTAAATGCTTTCTTAAGCGGGCGAGAAGATAAGGGCAGACTGTGGCCAGGAGGTTTCTTTTCACACAGGAGAGACGACTGCCAAAGGTAACTTCTTCCCTATGCCACGTGGGGGAGAATTTCTTCTTTTTCAGATTTGCACAATGATTAGGAATGGCCCGTTTCAAGCCGGCGAGAAGAAGATGGGCAAGACTTTCAAAATGCCCTTTCAAGCAGCCGAGAATATAATGGCAGTCTTTGGTCAGGAAGTCCTTTTTCAATCATTATAGAGGGAATATCAAGGGTAAAATTTCCCTACAACAAGCGGGGAAAGATTGATCCTTTTCTGATGTCCAACATAATTAGCAAATGCCATTTTCAAGCACGCGAGAAGAAGATGGGCCAGAGTTTGTAGTTTCCCTTTCAAGCGGGCGAGATGATCAGGGTAGACTCTGTTCAGGAAGTTCCTTTTCAATCAAGAGAGACGCGTATCAAGGGTAACCTTTCCCCTACATCAAGTGCTTAGAAAGTTTCCTTTGTCAGATGTGCACCACGATTATGAAATGCCCTTTTCAAGCGGGAAGGAGAAGATTGGCCAGAGTTTCTGAATGCCCTTTCAAGCAGGCGATAAGTTAAGGACTGGCTTTGGGCCTGATATCCCTTTCCATGCCATGGAGACATCAAGTGTCAGTAAAGCATATCTTAATACTCTCACAGATTATGGAAATTCTTATTCAATGTGTCAAACAGAGAAACAAATTGACTATAAGCTTGTTTTGAAGTGATGATTAGGGAATTATCTCTTCACCGCCACCTTTCTCTCTCTCTCTCTCTCTCTCTCTCTCTCTCTCTCTCTCTCTCTCTCTCTCTCTCTGTGATGGGATTATTTCTCTCTGGAACTTATTATGATAATGAGTCACTTGTTTTCCTTTTCGTCACCTTTATCATGTCCACCTGAATCTCTCTCTCTCTCTCTCTCTCTCTCTCTCTCTCTCTCTCTCACACACACACACACACACACACACACACACACACACCTGCTAACTCATCTTTGTCTGTTGTTTTACTCTTTCACTTTATACTAGAAAAGCTGGTAATCTTTGGCAATATCTTTGGTTTTAATTTCCCAGCTCTTTAAATTTTGACGTATAAAGAAAATAATATTCTAAATTAAAAACATTCGGCTACATTTGGCACAAAAAGTGAGATAGACATCACTAATAGAATACAGTATTATGTTGATTATCCAGACCAGTCCCCGGAAAGGGGGGGGGGGAGGGGCGTTACGTTCATTTTATCCAAATGATATAGGAAGGTAAAGTTTGAAAAATGAAATATATTATTTAGATACATTGCTAAATTAATATAATTCGTGATATGATTTTACAACTGCACTTTACCTATTTATCACCCATTAAGTCACCATATATTGTTGATTGAAAGTTAATTTATGTCAGGTTGTATTGCAGAATAAATTAGATCAGACTGTCTTTAACCATGCTTGATTTCCAGTAGTTTCAGGTCACTTTGCGATACTGTGGTGGAAGAAGAAAACTTTTTTTTCTATTTCTAACTCCCTCTCCCCTAATTTACTTTTTAATTTGAAAAAAATGATTTAGTAATTTCATAACAGTTGTTATTATAATTGGATGAGATTATATTTCATTGTGTTTATTTCTGATTTCTATTGATCAGTATTATTTTATGATGGCAAATTAGTTTCTTTTGAAAATACATGTACATATTTCACAGGACATGGGAGTAGTCCATACGAGCGAATAATCTTAAAAATTGATGTCTGGAAAATCAACAATTTACTGAGCTACAGAATACGTCTACTTCTACACTTTCTTTATATGACTCTTCTAATCATTGTCTCCATGTGTATCTCTTAACATTTTAGGACTTGTAGTAGACTTATTC